>MJUU01036361.1:0-41751 GCA_002080025.1 Modiolus philippinarum | reverse complement strand
CATCAGAAGCGTTGTCTCAGTAGTACTGGACGACTAAACTACTGATACCCTCAGGGAGAAATAGTTCGCCATCAGAAGCGTTGTCTCAATAGTACTGGAAGACTGAATTACTGATACCCTCAGGGACAAAAAGTTCGCCATCAAAAGCGTTGTCTCAGTAGTACTGGACGACTAAACTACTGATACCCTCAGGGAGAAATAATTCGCCAACGGAAGCGTTTTCTCAGTAGTACTGGACGACTAAACTACTGATACCCTCAGGGACAAATAGTTCGCCGTCAGAAGCGTTGTCTCAGTACTACTGGACAATTCAACTACTGATACCCTCGGGGACAAATAGTCCGCCATCAGAAGCGTTGTCTCAGTAGTACTTGACGACTAAACTGCTGATACCCTCAGGGACAAATAGTCCGCCATCAGAAGCGTTGTCTCAGTAGTACTGGACGACTAAACTACTGATTCCCTCGGGGACAAATAGTCCGCCATCAGAAGCGTTATCTCATTGGTACTGAACGACTAAACTAATGATATCCTTAGGGACAAATAGTCCGCCATCAGAAGCGGTGTCTCAGTAGTACTGGACGACTAGACTACTGATACCCTCGGGGACAAATAGTACGCCATCTGAAGCGTTGTCTCAGTAGAACTGGACGACTGAACTACTGATACCCTCTGAAACAAATAGTCCGCCATCAGATGCGTTGACTCAGCAGAACTTGGCGACTGAACTACTGATACCCTCGGGGACAAATAGTCTGCCATGAGAAGCGTTGTCTCAGTAGTACTGGACGACTGAACTACTGATACCCTTGCGGACAAATAGTCCGCCATCAGAAGCGTTGTCTCAGTAGAACTGGAGGACTGAACTACTGATTCCCTTGGGGACAAAAAGTTCGCTATCACAAGCGTTGTCTCAGTAGTACTGGACGACTAAACTACTGATACCCTCGGAAGCAAATAGTCCGCCATCAGAAGCGTTGTCTCAGGAGAACTGGACGACTAAACTACTGATACCCTCGGGGCAATAGTTTGTCATCAGAAGCGTTGGCTCAATAGTACTGGAAGACTAAACTACTGATACCCTCGAGGACAAATATTCCGCTATCAGAAGCGTTGTCTCATTAGAACTGGACGACTGAATTACTGATACCCTCGGTGACAAATAGTTCACCATCAGAAGGATTGTCTCAGTAGAACTGGACGACTAAACTACTGATACCCTCGGGGACAAATAGTTCTCCATCAGAAGCGTTGTCTCAGTAGTACTGGACGACTAAATTACTGATACCCTCGGAGACAAATAGTCCGCCATCAGAAGCGTTGTCTCAGGAGAACTGGACGACTAAACTACTGATACCCTCGGGGCAATAGTTTGTCATCAGAAGCGTTGTCTCAATAGTACTGGAAGACTGAAAGACTGATACCCTCGGTGACAAATAGTTAGTCATCAGAAGCGTTGTCTCAGTAGTAATGGACGATTAAACTACTGATAAACTCAGGGACAAATAGTTCGAAAACGGAAGCGTTGTCTAAGTAGTACTGGAAGACTGAACTCCTGATACCCTCGGGGACAAATAGTCCGCCATCAGAAGCGTTATCTCAGTGGTACTGGACGACTAAACTACTGATATCCTCAGGGACAAATAGTCCGCCATCAGAAGCGGTGTCTCAGTATAACTGGACGACTAAACTACTGATACTCTCGGGGACAAATAGTTCGCCATCTGAAGCGTTGTCTCAATAGAACTGGACGACTTAACTACTGATACCCTCTGGGACAAATAGTCCGCCATCAGAAGCGTTGTCTCAGTAGAACTGGGCGACTGAAATACTGATACCCTCGGGCACAAATAGTCCGCCATCAAAAGCGTTGTCTCAGTAGTACTGGACGAATAAACTACTGATACCGTCAGGGAAAATAGTTCGCCATCAGAAGCGTTGTCTCAATAGTACTGGAAGACTGAATTACTGATACCCTCGGGGACAAAAAGTTCGCCATCAAAAGCGTTGGCTCAGTAGTACTGGACGACTAAACTACTGATACCCTCAGGGAGAAATAGTTCGCCAACGGAAGCGTTGTCTTAGTAGTACTGGAGACTAAACTACTGATACCCTCGGGGACAAATAGTTCGAAGTCAGAAGCGTTGTCTCAGTAGTACTGGACAATTTAACTACTTATACCCTCGGGGACAAATAGTCCGCCATCAGAAGCGTTGTCTCAGTAGTACTGGACGACTAAACTTCTGATACCCTCAGGGACAAATTGTCCGCCATCAGAAGCATTGTCTCAGTAGAACTGGACGACTAAACTACTTATACCCTCGGGGACAAATAGTCCGCCATCAGAAGCGTTGTCTCAGTAGTACTGGACGACTAAACTACTGATACCCTCGGGGACATATAGTCCGCCATAAGAAGGGTTGTCTCAGTAGAACTGGACGACTGAACTACTAATACCCTCGAGCACAAATAGTACGCCATCAGAAGCGTTGTCTAGGTAGTACTGGATGACTAAACTACTGATACCCTCGGGGACAAATAGTCCGCAATCAGAAGCACTGTCTCAGTAGAACTGGACGACTGAACTACTGATACCCTCAGGGGCTTATAGTCCGCCATCAGAAGCGTTGTCTCAGTAGTACTGGACGACTAAGCTACTGATACCCTCGGGGAGAAATAGTCCGCCATCAAAAGCGTTGTCTCAGTAGTCCTGGACGACTAAACTACTGATAACCTCAGGGAAAATAGTTCGCCATCAGAAGCGTTGTCTCAATAGTACTGGACGACTAAGCTACTGATACCCTCGGGGAGAAATAGTCAGCTTTCAGAAGTGGTGTCATAGTAGTACTTGACGACTGATCTACCGATACCCACAGAGACAAATAGTCCGCTATCAGAAGCTTTGTCTCAGTAGAACTGGACAACTGAATTACTGATACACTCGGGGACAAATAATTCACCATCAGAAGGGTTGTCTCAGTAGAACTGGACGACTAAACTACTGATACACTCGGGGACAAATAGTTCTCCATCAGAAGGGTTGTCTCAGTAGTACTGGACGACTAAACAACTGATACCCTCGGGGACAAATAGTCCGCCCTCAGAAGCGTTGTCTCAGGAGAACTGGACGAATAAACTACTGATACCCTCGGGGCAATTGTTCGCCATCAGAAGCGTTGTCTCAAAAGTACCTGAAGACTGAATTACTGATACCCTCGGTGACAAATAGTTAGTCATCAGAAGCGTTGTCTCAGTAGAACTGGACGACTAAACTACTGATAAACCAGGGACAAATAGTTCGCCAACGGAAGCGTTGTCTCAGTAGTACTTGACGACTGAACTACTGATACCCTCGGGGACAAATAGTCCGCCATCAGAAGGGTTATCTCATTGGTACTGAACGACTAAACTACTGATATCCTCAGGGACAAACAGTCCGCCATCGGAAGCGGTGTCTGAGTAGTACTGGACGACTAAGCTACTGATACTCTCGGGGACAAATAGTACGCCATCTGAAGCGTTGTCTCAGTAGAACTGGACGACTGAACTACTGATACCCTCTGAAACAAAATGTCCGCCATCAGAAGCGTTGTCTCAGTAGAACTGGGCGACTGAACTACTGATACCCTCGGGGACAAATAGTCCGCCATCAGAAGCGTTGTCTTAGTAGTACTGGACGACTAAACTACTGATACCGTCAGGGAAAAAAGTTCGCCATCAGAAGCGTTGTCTCAATAGTACTGGACGACTAAACTACTGATACCCTCGAGGACAAATATTCCGCCATCAGAAGCGTTGTCTCAATAGTACTGGACGACTAAACTACTGATACCCTCGGGGAGAAATAGTCAGCTTTCAGAAGTTGTATCATAGTAGTACTTGACGACTGATCTACCGATACCCACAGAGACAAATATTCCGCTATCAGAAGCGTTGTCTCAGTAGAACTGGAGGACTGAACTACTGATACCCTTGGGGACAAAAAGTTCGCTATCACAAGCGTTGTCTCAGTAGAACTGGACGACTGAATTACTGATACCCTCGGGGACAAATAGTTCACCATCAGAAGGATTGTTTCAGTAGAACTGGACGACTAAACAACTTATACCCTCGAAGACAAATAGTTCTCCATCAGAAGCGTTGTCTCAGTAGTACTGGACGACTAAACTACTGATACCTTGGAGACAAATAGTCCGCCATACGAAGCGTTGTCTCAGGAGAACTGGACGACTAAACTACTGATATTCTCGGGGCAATAGTTTGTCATCAGAAGCGTTGTCTCAATAGTACTGAAAGACTGAAAGACTGATACCCTCGGTGACAAATAGTTAGTCATCAGAAGCGTTGTCTCAGTAGTACTGGACGATTAAACTACCGATAAACTCAGGGACAAATAGTTCGCCAACGGAAGCGTTGTCTCAGTAGTACTGGAGGGCTGAACTCCTGATACCCTCGGGGACAAATAGTCCGCCAGCAGAAGCGTTATCTCAGTGGTACTGGACGACTAAACTACTGATATCCTCAGGGACAAATAGTCCGCCATCAGAAGCGGTGTCTCAGTAGTACTGGACGACTAAACTACTGATACCGTCGGGGACAAATAGTCCACCATCAGAAAAAGTGTCTCAGTAGTACTGGACGACTAAACTACTGATGCCCTCGCGGACAACTGTCCGCCATCAGAAGCGTTGTCTCAGTAGTACTAGAAGACTGAATTACTGATACCCTCGATGACAAATAGTCCGCCATCAGAAGTGTTATCTCAGTGGTACTTGACGACTGAAAGACTGATACCCTCGGGGACAAATAGTTCGCCATCAGAAGCGTTGTTTCAGTAGTAATAGACGACTAAACTACTGATACCTGCGGGAAAAAATAGTCCGCCATAAGAATGGTTCTCTCAGTTGAACTGGACTACTAAACTACTGATACCCGCGGGAAAAATAGTTCGTCATCAGAAGGGTTCTCTCAGTAGAACTGGGCGACTGCATTACTGATACCCTCGGGGACAAATAGTTCGCCATCAGAAGCGTCGTCATAGTAGTACTACTAAAGTACTGATACCCTCGGGGACAAATAGTCCGCCATCAGAAGCGTTGTCTCAATAGAACTGTACGACTGAATTAATGATTCCGTAGGGGACAAATAGATCGTCATCAGAAGCGTTGTCTCAGTAGAACTGTATGACTGAATAACTGATACCCTCGGGGACAATAGTTCGCCATCAGAAGGGTTCTCTCAGTTGAACTGGATGATTGAATTACTGATACCCTCGGGGACAAATAGTTCGCCATCAGAAGCGTTGCCTCAGTAGAACTGGACCACTGAATTACTGATACCCTCGGGGACAAATAGTCCGCCATCAGAAGCGTTGTCTCAGTAAAACTGGACGACTGAACTACTGATACCCTCGGGTACAAATAGTCCGCCATCAGAAGGGTTCTCTCAGTAGAACTGGAGGACTGAATTACTGATATCCTCGGGGACAAATAGTTCGTCATCAGAAGCAACGTCATAGTAGTACTGGACGACTAAAGTACTGATACTCTCGGGGATAAATAGTTCGCCATCAGAAGCGTTGTCTGAGTAGAACTGGACCACTGAATTACTGATACCCTCAGGGACAAATAGTCCGCCATCTGAAGCGTTGTCTCAGTAGAACTGGACGACTTAACTACTGATACCCTCGGGTACAAATAGTCCGCCATCAGAAGCATTGTCTCAGTAGAACTGGACGACTGGATTACTGATACCCTCGGGGACAAATAGTTCGCCATCAGAAGCGCTGTCTCAGTGGTACTGGACGACTGAAATACTGATACCCTCGGGGAAAAATAGTCCGCCATCAGAAGCGTTATCTCAGTGGTACTGGACGTCTAAACAACTGATACCCTCAGGGACAAATAAGCCGCCATCAGAAGGGTTGACTTAGTGGTACTGGACGACTGAACTACTGATACCCTCGGGGACAAATAGTCCGCCAGCAAAAGCGGTGTCTCAGTAGAACTGGACGACTGAACTACTGATACCCTCAGGGACTAATAGTCCGCCATCAGAAGCGTTGTCTCAGTAGTACTTGACGACTAAGCTACTGATACCCTCAGGGACAAATAGTTCGCCAACGGAAGCGTTGTCTCAGTAGTACTGGACGACTGTACTACTGATACCCTCGGGGACAAATAGACCGCCATCAGAAGCGTTATCGCAGTGGTACTGGACGACTAAACTACTGATATCCTCAGGGACAAATAGTCCGCCATCAGAAGCGGTGTCTCAGTAGTACTGGACGACTAAACTACTGATACCGTCGGGGACAAATAGTCCACCATCAGAAAAAAGTGTCTCAGTAGTACTGGACGACTAAACTACTGATGCCCTCGGGGACAACTGTCCGCCATCAGAAGCGTTGTCTCAGTAGTACTAAAAGACTGAATTACTGATACCCTCGACGACAAATAGTCCGCCATCAGAAGTGTTATCTCAGTGGTACTTGACGACTGAAAGACTGATACCCTCGGGGACAAATAGTTCGCCATCAGAAGCGTTGTTTCAGTAGTAATAGACGACTAAACTACTGATACCCGCGGGAAAAAATAGTCCGCCATAAGAAGGGTTCTCTCAGTTGAACTGGACTACTAAACTACTGATACCCGCGGGAAAAATAGTTCGTCATCAGAAGGGTTCTCTCAGTAGAACTGGACGACTGCATTACTGATACCCTCGGGGACAAATAGTTCGCCATCAGAAGCGTCGTCATAGTAGTACTGGACGACTAAAGTACTGATACTCTCGGGGACAAATAGTCCGCCATCAGAAGCGTTGTCTTAGTAGTACTGGACGACTAAACTACTGATAACCTCAGGGAAAATAGTTCGCCATCAGAAGCGTTGTCTCAATAGTACTGGACGACTAAACTACTGATACCCTCGGGTAGAAATATTCCGCTATCAGAAGTGGTGTCATAGTAGTACTTGACGACTGAACTACTGATACCTACAGAGACAAATAGTCCGCTATCAGAAGCGTTGTGTCAGTAGAACTGGACGACTGAATTACTGATACCCTCGGGGACAAATAGTTCACCATCAGAAGGGTTGTATCAGTAGAACTGGACGACGAAACTACTGATACCCTCGGGGACAAATAGTTCTCCATCAGGAGCGTTGTCTCAGTAGTACTGGACGACTAAACTACTGATACCCTCGGGGACAAATAGTATTCCATCAGGAGCGTTGTCTCAGTAGAACTGGACGACTAAGCTACTGATACCTCGGGGCAAGAGTTCGCCATCAGAAGCGTTGTCTCAATAGTACTGGAAGCCTGAATTACTGATACCCTCGGTGACAAATAGTTCGCCATCAGAAGCGTTGTCTCAGTAGTACTGGACGACTAAGCTACTGATACCCTCAGGGACAAATAGTTCGCCAACGGAAGCGTTGTCTCAGTAGTACTGGACGACTGAACTACTGATACCCTCGGGGACAAATAGTCCGCCATCAGAAGCGTTATCTCAGTGGTACTGGACGACTAAACTACTGATATCCTCAGGGACAAATAGTCCGCCATCAGAAGCGGTGTCTCAGTAGTACTGGACGACTAAACTACTGATACCGTCGGGGACAAATAGTCCACCATCAGAAAAAGTGTCTCAGTAGTACTGGACGACTAAACTACTGATGCCCTCGGGGACGACTGTCCGCCATCAGAAGCGTTGTCTCAGTATTTTTGACGACTAAACTACTAATATCCTAGGGGACAACTGTCCGCCATCAGAAGCGTTGTCTCAGTAGTACTAGAAGACTGAATTACTGATACCCTCGATGACAAATAGTTCGCCATCAGAAGTGTTATCTCAGTGGTACTTGACGACTGAAAGACTGATACCCTCGTGGACAAATAGTTCGCCATCAGAAGCGTTGTTTCAGTACTAATGGACAACTAAACTACTGATTCCCGCGGGAAAAATAGTCCGCCATCAGAAGGGTTCTCTCAGTTGAACTGGACGACTGGATTACTGATACCCTCGGGGACAAATAGTTCGCTATCAGAAGCGTTATCTCAGTGGTACTCGACGTCTAAACTACTGATACCCTCAGGGACAAATAAGCCGCCATCAGAAGGGTTGTCTTAGTGGTACTGGACGACTGAACTACTGATACCCTCAAGGACAAATAGTCCGCCACCAAAAGCGGTGTCTCAGTAGAACTTGACGACTGAACTACTGATACTCTCAGGGACTAATAGTCCGCCATCAGAAGCGTTGTCTCAGTAGTACTGGACGACTAAGCTACTGATACCCTCGGGGACAAATAGTCCGCCATCAGAAGCGTTGTCTCATTAGTGCTGGAAGACTGAATTACTGATACCCTCGAGAAGAAATAGTCTGACGAGGTTTGCAGGGTCAGAGAACCACTGAAATCTTGCCCGAGAGTGTCTTTGATTTCTTAATCATGCATTTTCAACGGTGTTTGATTGTTTTCAGCAACTAACTATGATGTCGATAACGTCATAATGTATCTCTGCATGTGGAATTCTCATCTCACTCGCGGGTTGAGACAATGTGAATCTAATACAGGTGGGTGTGCGAGACAATATGAATCTAACACGGGTGGGTGTGCGAGACAAGGAAATCTCACACACCCAAGGGCAAGATTAAGGTTGTGTCTGACGAGGCTCTGCCGAGTCAGAGACTACCTAATCTTGCCCGAGGGTGTGTGAGATTTACCTTGTCTAGCACACATACCCGTGTTTGATTTGTTTTCTCACCCTGCCAACACGAACGGGCAGTTGCTCATTTTGACGTTGGACATCATGTTTTGTACTACTAAGCATATACGCTGGATTTCTGTTGACACTAAATAATTCAAAACATAATACATTACACAATTATTTACTTGGCTTACTGTGGCTTTTCATTTGTGTCTACTTATACACTGAAATCGTTGATCTGAAATTTGACCTTCCCCACTTTTGTTTACTTACGGGAGTTACGTCCCCTGTTATGACGTCATAAGATTCAAGCGGGATTTTTGAATGTTGAGTATAACGTTATTTTTAGAATTATCTGGTACATATAATAGGTGTCAAGAGTTAAAGACACAGTTTTATAAGTCGACGTTGTTTGAAAATGTGCTTATCTAAAAAGGAAAAACATAAAGACAAGTGCATTATGAATGTCAAGCAGATACAAAAATCGCGGGAAAAAGATCGTGTAAGTGTTCTCACCCAGGCGGTTGGGTGAGACGGAAAATGGGTGGGTGAGACGGAAAAATCTCACCCAGGCATTGGATACATAGAAAGCACTACAGGTAGGGTGAGAAAAGAAAATCTCACACACCCTCATCCTCGGGCAAGATTAAGGTTGTCTCTGACCGCACTCAGACCCATGTTTGTTTTCTCACCCTGCCAATCGAAACGGGCAGTTGCTCATATTGACTTTGAACATACATCGGCAAACGAATACAGAAGCAAGAACGAGGAAAGGGGAAATTCCAAAATTATGAATCCAAAATCACGGCAATTCACAGCGACACGAATTGAGACACTATGACAAAGACACAACAGACAAACAAAAATGAACAAAAACACCACAAAACTAAAACACTAGCAGTGTGAACCCCTATAAAAACTGAGGTATGAACAGGTGCTCCGGAAGGGTAAGCATGTTCTGCTGCACGCGTGGCACCCGTCACACTGCCAGTGAATAGTCCGACATCATGTTTCGTACTATCAAGCATAACGTCGGATTTGTGTTGACACTAAATAATTCAAAACATATTACATTACACAATTATTTACTTGGCTTACTGTGGCTTCTCATTTGTGTTTACTTATACACTGGAATTGTTGATCTAAAATTTGAATTTCCTGACTTTTGTTTACTTATGGGAGTTACGTCCCCTTTTTATGACGTCATAAGATTCGAACGGAATTTTGGAATTTTGAGTATTACGTTATTTTCTGGCACATATAATAGGTGTCAACAGTAAAAGACACAGTTTTATAAGTCAACATTGTTGGAAAATGTGCGTATTTAAAAAGGAAAAACAAGAAAACAAGTGCAATGAATGTCAAGCGGACACAAAAACCGCGGGATAAAGATCGTGTAGGTGTTCTCACCCGGCGGGTGGGTGAGACAGAAAAATCTCGCCCATGTATGTATTGGCATAATAGAAAGCACTACAGATAGGGTGAGAAAAATATCTCAAACGGCTTAAATAGGTACTTGCTTGACTCAAATGTGAGAGATAGCAGTTCCTATTTTTAGCCGTGTGAGATTTTCTTGTCTTAACTTGTGTAAGACAACAAAAGCACGTGCAGTCTACTAGCAAAAATTGTGTTTGCACATTACGGTCTTTAGTCTACATGTGTCCTAATTAGTGATCATAAGTGTATCTTATCAACGTATTTCACAATTTTTATATCATTTGAAGTAAAATTTCACAGGAAAAAACGAGAAAAACGTCTTTTAAAATTTGGCGCGCTTGGGATTGCATTCCTGATTTTATGATTTTGCAAAAAGGGACATAACTACTTGTGTTAGCAGACGAAAGGGGGAAGACATTTTTGTGTGGAGTTTAGTGTATCTTATCGTGAATACAGTGAGAAATAAAATAAAAAACCAGTGGAAGTACGAGACAAGAGAATCTCAGACACCCTCGGGTAAGATTTCAATCATCTCGGACTCAGCAAGTTTCGTCCGAGACTGGAAATCTTACCCTTGGGTGCCTGAGATTCTCCTGTCTCGCACTTCCCCTGGTGTTAGATTCTTAATTTCTATGTGGCTAGTGGACTGTTTTTTAAATGTTTTTCTTTCTGTGCAGTATTCATGTGATGTCTCTGTGATTCCGATGTTGTCTTTGTCTTCAGACTATTTTTTTAATTGACAGTTCGGTTTTGAGGTTTGTTTTCAACATGATAGACCTAGCAATAATAATAACGATATGATTTACTCCCTAATTGTTTAGCACATATTTGTTCATTACAGCATGTGATGCTTGTCTAGCAAAAATTCCTTACCGTATTAGTGATATCGATCCTAACGAGGGTCTTGTGATGTGATAATATCCGTTGATTATTTCATTAAATTAACTATTGAACGGGTATCGATTCAAAGCATGCACTATTGGTTTTAGGAAATATGAACTTGTGATGTCGTAGAGTCTATATATCAGTACTGACTTAAATGAAGTTTCAGAGGTTAACCTTTGATTAAAATAAAAATAATAATAGGACAAAAATAAAATGAATAAATAAATTAAACAAGCACAATGCATAAACATAAACAGAAAAAAATTGTTCAGGGACTAAAGTCTTGCTCTCTTAGGTCTTGGTTTCGAGAATAATAGCTTCTTACATGAGAGCAGATCAAAGATCGGGGTATCTCTCATGAATGTAAGAAATTCCGTCTTTTCTCGAGTGGAGCGCAGCGAAACGAGAGAATAAGACGAATAATTTCTTACATGAGTGAAAGATACCCCGATCTTTGATTTTGAATCTGGAAGCCTATACTGTGCGAGTAACATCGTCGCCATACATTGTGACGTCAGGTGTTTTATGACGTTTTGTCATGGTTACGATTATTGTATCACAAAAATGAACACTTTTGGTTGGTCATTTACCCATGTGAGACGAGGTCGCGTGCATCGATCTCACATGGGTCGTCTCACACTGTAAACCAACATTTACGGAAGAAGTGTATTACCCATGTCCAGCATTTTATCTATTCGCTATTGTGTCCAAAAAATTTGCATATAGAAGGAAGTTACTGTCTAAAATATTTATAACTTGGTTATGTCTAACTTCTGTTTCAATCGTTACGTCAAAAGTTTAACGGTCGTCACAATGGTAATATTCTCTAAAATGCATCCGTTGAGGGTTCTATAATTAGTCTCTGTTCCGGTCTCGGGTAACAATAATAATTTTTATTAGGATTACTTTTCCAGGTAAATCCAGGTAATCACAGCCAGTTCGTTTCGCAAATGTGAATTAAAATTTTGGAAACGAGTTATTACCGTACTGACAAAATTTATATCTTGATACTCTTTTAGGGTTAGAGAAGCAGCATGTAGCATGTATTAAGTTGGTTTTGTCTAATTATTGATGGCATAAACCAACCAGTAACTGAAAATAAATAGACCCCGGAACAGTAAGACTGCTTTGCACTGTCGTTTTCACAGCCAGCTGAAATATAGGGTAATTCTAGACCTTGGAAAATGATCTTCTGATAACTAAGGCTTGTATGATACTATCCAATATTAACGTTCATGAAATGTAAAAAAAAAGTAATAAAAATACTAACATTGAAAATAAAAAAGTTACATATTTTGCTTAAAGAAGAAATTCTCGTGTGGATACACGATCAAAATTTTACATTTTTAAAATGTAATTTCCATATTTATTCTTACCTATTGTTTAAAGTGCCAACATCTCATAATATTATTCTGCCAAATTTTTCTGTTATTAACGAGAAAGTGTCTTGTGGTTGTTTTTATGTTGCGATTTTCTTGTAGGGAAACGGATGACAGCGGTTGTATTAACCTTTTGCCAGTGAGCCTTACGCTTGTTGACGACACTGCCTCCATGAGTAAGCAGCACCATGGCTCTAGCGTTGTTCGACGTTTAGCAATAAATCTCGCTCAAATTGCTGAGAAGGCCCGTAATGAACACTATGAGGTTTGAGCATAGCTCATTTTTAAAGGCCGCATGATGACTTGTAGACGAAGAAGAATGCGTTATTCCATTGTATGGGCTCACTGTGTATTTGTAGAGACTTTGTGTCACGTGCATTTGTTCCATATTCTTTCATTGTTAATTGCCTTATATTATAATACTGTTAATTCGACACCAAAAAAGAAGAAAAAAAGCAAAAAAAAAAACAAAAAAAAAAAAAAAAAAACAAACAAACAAAAAAACAAAAAAAAAACAAAACAAAAAACCCAAAAAATAAAGAAAACAACCTCCCAAAAAAAACAACCCTTCCTAAAAAAAGCAACATCCCCCCAAAAATACACACAAAAAAAAAACTACAAAACAAAAAAACAAAAAAAAACCCATAACATAGCAAAAAAACCCGAAAAAACAAATAGTTTTGAGAGTTTAGAGCGGTTGTTTACTGCTGAAATAGAATATATGTCAGAAATGCTGTAAGTATCACGACAGCAGTAGAATACCGAAGGAACCAGGGAAGCGAAAACCACAAAAATCAAAGTCCGAAGACATGGCAAAAACAACAACAGAGAAAAACAAAGACATAAAAAGGACGTGAGACAGCTACAATGCACAGAAATGAAAAAACACCGTTATTTAGAACTAAGGGACTAATGGTATGAGCTCCCATGAAAACCGGGGACATCAGGTGCTCCGGGAGGGAAAGCATGTCCTGCCCTGCTAGCGAGACCCGTCACACTATCAGGGAGGTATATATTGTTTTGAAAAATCTGTTTGGTTGCGGATTGGTAAATGCCATTTTCTAACCCAGAATTTTTTTTAGCTATTTAAGTTATCACAACCTGCAATTCACAATTGTAATAATGTTTGATGATCAAAATGTAATTTTTCCATAGGGTCAAATGCAATCGTATTTTACGGATTCCTTGACTGAAATGGGTAATGAGCAATCTTTAAAAAACAGACCTTTCAGAAATCATTTCAATACAGCATAGCCAGTATCTCCCTCGTGCATAGCTCTTTACTTAGCTGATGTTTGCAGCCTCATTTTCAAACATTTGCAAAATTATTTTAACTCGATGTGAGAATTTTTACAATCAACTTAGTTCTTGCTGTAGAAACTATATTTTTTATTACAAATGAATATTTCTATGATAACTTGCAATTTTATTTTTATGTTGTTCTTTGTACAGAGAATTATTTCATAATACGGTATTTAGTGTTCTAATATCGGTATATTTGTACGACCAGAAAGTATTGTGTAGATTAGTAACATAATACTCTTGGTACGTTCATATTATTCTTGATTCCACTGAAGGCAAAACTGCTAAGTTAGAATTAAACTGCAAAAGAAGTTAGAATTAAACTGCAAAAGAGATCGGATGTGTTCTTTCTCTTGATATTTTTATCACAATTACGATTTTGTAAATTTATTTCGATAAACATTTAGCGGTATAGCATTTTATACTCATCTTCTTGTATCGTAAGTGTATCTGTGCGATGAAGTCTGCTATACTTTTACTAGAGGTTGACGTTTTTTCATAGTCCATCCCCGGTCTTACATTTAGATTATTATTTCTGGGTTCAAAGTACTGACATTATGCACTTTCTTTTACTTGGATAATTATTGTATATATATTTTTACACGTTTAAAAAATATTTATTTTATATCGCGAATGCCTTTTATTTTGTTGCTGTGGTTTTACTTTAGTGCCCCAGCGCAACATTCACTAATTTTAAATACTGTTGGCAGCACATGGACTCACCAACGCCAATTCTTTTTTGTTAGTGAAGTTATGTTTTTCAAGCGGAGGGAGGAGGGGAATATTGGACAATTGACACCAGTACATTGTGTAGGTTGTCTGTCTTCATTTTCTTTTCTGTGCCATGCTCATGTTAGTTCTGTGTTTCTTTATTTTTTCGGAAACAACCAGAAGGTTAGAGTTCGGGTAACACACAGCAAGGAACATAAGAAATAGAGATAATTCAGACTGAGAATAACACTCACAGGAAACGAGATAATGAAGTCCGGCTATCCCGAGTTCCTATCGTTATTTATGTTTGTCTCTTGTTTTCAGTTTTGTTTTTCTGGTGAAGTTTGCTTGTAAATTGTGGCATGTGATTGTAGTTCCTGGCCATTGTAGCTGTTGGCTGTTTTCCTGTTTTTTGTAATTAGAGAACATGTTAGCAAATATAAGGACTTAGGTTCAGGATGGAAAATAAAAACAAAAGACAACAAACAGGAATCAACGATAGAAAATAATTAGGGTTAAGAAAGATGACGGTTAGGTTAATGTTTTAAATAGACAGCTCAAGTAAAGTAGTCAAGATTCTGTAAAGAAAACACAAAATAAAACCTTTGGATTAGGTTTTTGGTCGGATTTTGTAGGCATCCTTTACCCAGAAGATCTGAAATTAAATAAAGCTAACAATGACTAAAACTACTGTCCTTTTCTAGATCTAACTATCATTATTGACTCTTTTTAAACAAATGCTAAAATATATGATAAAAGGGATGATTTTGATTTCACTTTTTACCAATTTCCCTTTCCTTGACTGCGACATTCTTCTAGCTCCATCCTACGGGGTGTATATTTCTCAATAAGTACGATTCACAGGCTTTCATCCACATGCGTCATTTCAACGTCTTCGTGCAGTTGTTTCGAAGCTTGTTTGATAGCTGACCTTCCCTTTCTTGTGCTTTTCGACTTGTTAGTTATGGTTTCCGTAATCAGCTATTTTTTCCGAGGTGATGTGATTAGCCTTACGCCCAACCTGGTACCTCAAGGTTCGTGTTTTCTTTCAGGGTTTTGTTTCCCCTAGACGATTGCAGTGCCATTGCTGACGAACTCCATCTGTGCGGCCTTTTTGTCTGGGTGGGCTACCACAGCCTTTGACTTTCCCAAGCCTCTCCACAAGGCAGTGTAGTTGTTACTATTTACCCATAGCTGGGAACTAGGTTTGCAGGCTTCAGGGCATATCCACACGCCGGTGGGCCTGGCATGCCATGCATCCGGGGGCCTAGAATCCTCCCAAACCTTGTGATTTAGCCTGTGCCGCAAGGTACCCAGTCACCATCTGTCACCTCGAGTAGGATCCCATGTCTGGGTCACATAGGTCTAACTGTATGAGAGGTTATAGTTGGAAGGGAAGGCTAACGCACTCTGCTTCCTTTTTCACAGAAAGCTGCTATCCAACGGTGTGGCTGAAAATGAGAGTCATAAGCACAGACACCACAACACAGTCATTTGACAGACCAAATAAGGATGAATACAAGCAACAAACAACCAATCACCAGCACAGATGGGAAAAAAATTGATGATATCACATCATTTAAATATCTCGGCTCCATACTTAATACCACCGGAGGAACAAAAGAAGACAACAGAGGAAGACTTGGCCTTGCCAAAATGAATATAACAAGCTGACACCTATATTGAGCAATAGTCAAATATCCAAGAGAACTGAATTCATATGCACATTTCGGCAACTTCTGTCTCTTCAGTGAAAATCCAATCAAAACATTTGGAAATCCTTAGCCGAAATCTGTGTACAACCTAATATAGAACAAATTACCAATATGATATAAAAAGGAAAGCCAACAACAGCTAAGGACAGAGCGATGCAAGAGGGAGATATTAGGTATTTAGGTATACTGTATTGAAATAATTTTTGCAAGGTCTTTTTTTAAAGATAGCTCATTACTCATTTCAGTCATGGGATCCGACAAATACGATTGCATTTGACCCTATGGAAAATCATATTTTGAGAATCAAACATTATTAAAATAGTGAATTGCAAGTTGTGACAACATATTTAGCTAATCGACTGATAAGAAAAAGATTTCTGGCATAATTACAGCATTTCTGACATCTATTCTATTTCAGCATTAAACAACCGCTTTAAACTGTCAATATCTCGTTTTTTTTTGTCTTTTTTGTTTGTTTATTTTGTTTTGTTTTTTAACATTATTATAATATAAGGCAATAAACAATTAAAGGATATGGAATAAATGGACATGACAAAGTCTCTACAAATACACAGTGAACCCATACAATGGAATAATTCTTTCTTCTTCGTCTACAAGTCATCATGCGGCCTTCAAAAATGAGCTATGCTCAAACCTCATAGTGTGTTCAAAACGGGCCTTTTGAGTGAGATTCATAGCTAAACGTCGGACAACGCTAGAGCCATGTTGCTGCAAAAGGTTAATACAACTGCTGTCATACAAGAATACAAAAAGAAGGCAATCGCACCATGAAAACACCCACAGGACACTTTCTAGTTAATAACATAGAAATTTGGTAGAACAAAACAAATAGATGTTGGCACTGTAAACAAGCGGTAAGAATAAATTTGGAAATTACGTTTTAAAAAAGTAAAATTTTGAACGTGTATCCACACGAGAATTTCTCTCAAGGACAAGTTTACCATAACTCAACAGCACACATTTTTTCAGCTTAATCAAATTTCTTTTTCATTTTCTGTCAATTAAATAAGTAACTCTTTTTGTTATCAATTCAGTATTCTTATTACATGTTTATTATATTTCATGAACTTTAATATTGGGCAGTATCATACAAGCCTTAGCTATCAGTAGATCATTTTCCAAGGTCTAGAATTACCCTTTATTTTAGCTGGCTGTGGTAACGGCGGTTCAAAGCAGTTTTACTTTTCGGGATACATTTCTGTTCAGTAACTGGTTGGTTTATGCCATTAATCATTAGACAAAACCAACTTCATACATGATACACGCTGTATCTCTAACCCTAGAACAGTATCAAGATAGATAATAATTCTGAATAAGCAAGTAAAGAGACAATAACAAGACAAATCTGTACCAATAACATCACCGACGAAGACAAAAATAAAATATAACAGTGAGATTTAAAAGAATACCAGAGCAATAACAGTATGAACTGAAAACTGGAAGGATAATCCGGTGTTCCGGAAGATAAGCATGATGTCGTTTTTGCAACCGGTACAATTCCAAGGAAAGTCAGGGTTTTTCGACGTTTATAGGTAATAAACTCGTTTCAAAAATTTTAATTCACATTTGCGAAATAGAGGCATTTTAGAGATTTTTTTTTAACAATTGTGACGACCGTTAAACTTTTGAAGTGACGATTAATACAGAAATTAGACATAACCAAGGTGTAAATATTTAAGACAGTAACTTCATTTTATATGCAACATCTTTGGGCACAAAAGCGAATAGATCAAATATTCTAGAGATGGGTAAAACACCTCTTGAAACTAAGACCTAAGACTTGAACAATTTTTTTGCTGTTTATTTTTATGCATTTTGCTTGTTTTATTTTTTATTCATTTTATTTTTTGCCAATTGATTATTTTTATTTCAATCAAATATTAACCTCTGAAACTTCATTTAAGGTAGATAGACACTAATATATCATATCCATGAGATTTTGTTATAAGTCGGCGCAATTGAAGAATCAATCCTTCCAACCCGAAATCTGTAATAAAAAGTATGGGTCACCATGCTTGTTTTTTCTAGAATTGAGGTCAAAGTTTGCTCATTTTTAGCCATTTTTTCACCTAAATTAACATAGAATGCACGGGGAAAATATGGAAAGGCAATTTTCGGATCAATTAAAATGGGCTTTTAATCCAAGAGATTTATATATTTTTTAAAATAGATAGTTTATGATATGTTCTATTGGTTACATGGAAAAATATATATGTCTCCATGCTTTTAGCGGAGATATTTTAGAAAGTGTACGGATTAAACATTATTTACGGGAAAAGGGAATTAATTCGCGGCAAATAAGGCAAAATATGACGTTTTACATTTGTCAATCAATTATGACGTCACAAAAGAAAAGCTGTAAAATTACTGTTCCGGCCTGAAAATCAAACCTAACCCGTATTCGACTTTTCATTTTTCAAATGCGCGATTTAATTGCGCAGCGCAACAGTGTCTATCTACACTATCAAAAGACAATGACATGTAAACAAATATCAAAAGACAATGACATGTAAACAAATATCAAAAGACAATGACAACATCGGGAACACAGCGGAACAAAGACATTACATGAATACAAGTAGTTGATATGGCAAAAATCTGCGTTTTTCAAAAAACATGTTTTTGGAAAAACGCAGATTTTTGCCATATCAACTACTACTGTTAGCACTATAGAACAAACAAACGTGTAAGATTTGTTATTCTAACGGTTGAGACTAACCTAAACTCATGTTTAAGCGTAAACAGTCTAGATTTTACTCACATTTTTTTTCTACGTCGTTTTCGGTTTAAACATCTCATAAGTAAAACAAAAAACTTATAAGTTTTACTCATTCTCCAACGCTCAATACTCTGCTTTAACCTGTTTAAGGCACGAATTATAAACAAAAAAAATAGTTCAGAGTGCAATAGGATTAAAAAGCAAACTAGGAATCGGTGCACAACTAAACAAATACTTCTAGTAATTCCCTGCACACCCACACTCTAGGAGGACGTACGATTCTTTCTTTTACTTTAGTTAAATACTTTTGAGTCCTTTGTATTTCTAGTAAGTCTGCCAGTTCTTCTTCGGACACCCGCGCTCTAACGTATATTCCGCTAGGAGGATAATACAAATGTACGATCTTCTCTTCCTCTTGAATATTAAGTATTTTGTAAATTCGCTTGGCAGCCTCATTGATTTATAAATATTCATCTTTCTTACATTGTGTACATCATACATTGCAAGTATTTCGTAAGTTTTGTTTTGTTCACTATTCATCTTTTTTTTACTGATTTTTATTATATAAATCACACTATAAATTTTAGGTTTTACTCACTACAACGGTTGCGACTCCGTTTTAAGCACTCCTACCTAAAACAATATTATGGTTTTTATTTATCTTATAAATAATTAGATTATAAAAATGACAACGATTCCTATATATTTTTCGGAAAAGTCTGATACAAATAATTTCAAAACAATACAAGGAGAAAAAAATATGCCGAGTGATTTTTTCCGTTTACTCATTGTTGGACCAAGTGGATCTGGTAAAACAAATTTGTTAATGCACCTTTTATTCAACCCGTTATTGTATTATGATAAAATTATTCTTTACGCAAAGAACTTAGAACAGCATTACTATAGGGAATTAATTCGAATATTCGAGAAGATATCCAAAAAACTAGGAGTGACTTCGGAAGATATGATACAAGTATCTAATGAAGAAGTTGAAGACATCGACGAATTAGAACAGGATGACAAAAAAAATCGTAATTTTTGACGACTATATTTGTTCACAACAAGATCAATCTTCTATTGTGAAATACTTTATAGGCGAAAGACACAAGAAAATGAGCGTAATTTATTTAAGTCAGTCTTATTTTCGAGTACCTAAAGACTGTCTACTAAATTGTAATTTCTACGTAGTGTATAATTTTCCGAGTAAAAAGGAGAGAGAACTTATATCTTCAGAACTTCAGGTCTCAAAAGATACGCTTATCGAAATAACTAAAAATAAATATTCTTTTCTGTATCTTAACTTACCAGACAAGAAAATATTTCATTGTTTTGATCGGGAAATACAAAATACTTTTTCTTAACTTATTTTATTCATTTTAAATTTTTGTAAATTTTTTTTGAAAACTAAGGAGTATCTCCCTCGTGCAAAGCTCTGTCCTTAGCTGATTTTGGCTTTATATTTAGATCATATTGGTTATTTGTTCTCTATCAGTTTTTTACATATTTTTGAGTATATGGTCTTCCAAACGTTTAGATTTTATCTGCACTGAAGAGACATAAGTTGTCGAAATGCGCATATGCAGAAATTAAATTCACAGTAACTTCGGTATTTAGTTATTTATTAAAATCTATTTTACAAATTACTTTAATGACAAAATACGTTTTCTTAACTTGTTAAAATCCATTTAGTCTCCTTTTTGTACCCCTAATAGGTAATCGATACGCCGCAGTGAAATTTCGCAATGCAACAAAATCAATACGATGCCAGCCTGTTGCCAAGTTATCAAGTAAATTTCCATTCGGTATGTTATTTTAGGTTTGTCACGATGAACAGCACTTGGTGAACAAGCCGAAATTACCAGAGGAAAAAATAATAATAATGGATAGTTACAATACGAACAGTGATATTATAATTCAGGATATAAAAACAGCAACCGGGAAGAATATTCTAGACTAATCACACCAAGGAAGGATATGTGCGCAGGTTATTCAGACCATGCTGGACTAAACATTTCCTCGGAGTTAACTTGTGGAGGAATTTGTGTGTGTTCTTTCAGGGATATAATAAAGATTTATTATTTTTCTGCTTTGTCAATAGTTGTATGACAAATTTACCGTTTACGTTATGGATTTATTAAACATTGTCTATACGTCATGGATTTATGTGGACTGTCTACCATATGATAGACATAGCACATAAACCTCTGACGTCATGGATTTATGTGGACTGCCTACCATATGATAGACATAGCACATAAACTTCTAACGTCATGGATTTATGTGGACTGTCTACCATATGATAGACATAGCACATGAACCTCTAACGTATACACATTGTATATACGTCATGGATTTATGTGGACTGTCTACCATATGATAGACATAGCACATAAACCTCTAACGTCATGGATTTATGTGGACTATGGTAGACGGCAGCTTCCTATAGGAAAAGATTTATTCTTATCCAAGAAAATTCTTCCCTTGTATTCGTTTTTATTTGCACGTCTCTCAACATTTGTGAGGTGAAGAATACTAAAATGATCAATACCCTGTTCTTTGGAAGTCCTCTTTAGATGTACCTTCTTCATGGAGAATTCTCTTATGTTCTTTACTTCCTCACCCTTCAACATCTTTTGAAAGTCTTCTTGTGTTAACTTAATTTTATTTAGTCCTTTTCCCTTTGTCTTAACACTAATTACATTGTCTGTATCTATCGTTATAGTCATGTATAACTTTGGTGCAATATACACCGCTTTAATTATCTTAGCGTCTTTTTTATAATCATTAGCTAAGTCACCTAAGTTGTTGCCGTTGTAATTAGGTGTTAGTTTTGATTGTTCACCAGGTACATGAAGACTATCAGTGTCAGTATAATAAAAGTCTAACTCTACTTTATTCTCTGGATTCAAGACCATCATATGATCATACATGATCTTGTGGCTATAGGCTAAAACAAAAGCACCATAATGTGATGACTTACTGATCTTGTTAACCGAGTCAATCTCGGATCTTAAGTAACCAGATACGTACCAAGTATCATGAATTAATTCTAAGTCGTTCACTACAAATTTACGATGAAACTTCCAGTATTGATTGTTGTCCTCTATAACTTGGGTGTGATTGAATATTAATCTTTGAATCATCTTACCATATAACCCATTCATCAGTAACTTTGCTAGTGTATACTGGACGCTTCCTTTTTGACTTGTTTTCTTGGTCTGAAAGAATTTCTGTATATAATCATAAAACACCTTACTAGTTTCTTCCCAGTAATATCCCTCAATAATCTCGACTTTATAGCCATATTTAATCATGAGTTCAATGTCAACTGAAGTATACTAACCCTCTGAGTCTTGTAGATCCCATTTAGTTGCTCCTTTGCTACTACTGGATGAAGAAGTTTTTTATTCGAAACGTATTCAACTTTATATATCCCCATTCTACCCTTCATTTCACCCTTAGTATATTTTCTTTGTCCCACCGGATATTCATGTAACATACTAGTAGGATAAATGATAAACTGTTCAGATACAAACTCAGTCTTGCTCTTATAACATCTTCCACCATAAATACTCTTTCTGATATTTGTTTCTACCTCTGTCGAATCGGATAAATCAACCATAACTCCTTTAGGTATATAATCTTTCCAGATATCAAACCCCAGAGAACTAGTCGAAATAAAATTAGTGATGTCTCTGCTGAAATCTTTGTAACACTGGGTGTTTAACTTGTTAAACAATTCTCGTAGACCAAGTACGTCAGACTAAAGATATACGAGACACTCATTTCTCATACTATCAGTCATTTCTTCCCAGCGTTTCGATTGACTATGATCAAATTCTCCTTTTTGTACGTTGCACCCAAAATCAGACAGTGCTTGACTCAAAGAAATACCTATGTGTTTCATTAGATCGAAACATCGTAGTTTTCCTTTTGCTAATCCAATTATGCTTCCGTTATTCATGATAAATTTATCCGGAGTTAATCCTAGTTTATTCATGCTCTTAATCAAGAAGTAGTGATCAAAGTTACTTCCGTTATAAGCGTTGACAATGAGCACGTTAGATTCGTTGTCGAGTTCATTAGCTTTGCTGATCAAATATCGTACAAAATTATCAACACAATCATCACCAGCATAATAACAGAATCCATCTTTTTCTACGAATCCTAGGATATATGGGGTATGAACCTTATGTCCGTCAACAACTTTTGTGTAAGTCTCTATATCATAATGTATTATGTTGTTATTTAACTCTTTGCTCTTTGTTCTTCTTCGGATCAAATACCTACCTTTTTTCTTTATTACTGCTTGATAATAACCAGACGTGTTATCGTTACACTTATGTTTTTTCTTATATCTAGTACCATAACTAGAACAAACAACTGAAAACTTCTTTTCCTCAGTGATAACAAGACTGTAATGACCCTTGGCTAAAACTATGTTGATAAGATGCTCTTTACCATAATGCTGTTTTGTCTCTTCACAGAATAAACCAACAGGTATCTGATACCTTTTTATTATGTCCCATGCTACCGGGAAAGGTATTGGTGTTTTAGGGGCTTACCCATAACATCTTCGTATCTCATCACAGACAGTGATTGTAGGGTTAAAATTATCTTGTTTAAGTTGTTTTAAACAACGGAAGAAACAGTTGTTATTAGTTGATAACAGACGTTTCTTTTTGACTCCTTCTGCTATTGTCTCTGAATAATTATGGTCCCAGCAACCACCACTGGGTGATTTTGCTACTTTTATTCTAATTCCTATGATTTCATATACGTAATCCTCATTCGGATGTAAAGAAAAATCTACGCATTGTTGATAGAGAGCTCTGAAGTCATCAAAGTCCTTATAAGAAACGAGTTCATACTCTTTGTTGTATTATATTTGTAACTTGGTGTATTACCAGTGTAAAGAAATTTAACTATTACAACTGCACTATCAGTAATTCCGTCTGAAAGAGCATGATCTAGTCTTTCTTTTATTATCTCTGATATTTTTTCTACCTCATCACTAGTTAATTCTTTTTCAGGGTAACTAATAGTTTACTTTCTAATTCTTTTCTTTTCTTTGTAATCCATTATGAATGATTTTTTTCTGACTTTTTGTTGTTTAAATGGATTATTATTCTGTAACTCTCTTGCGATGAGTCTCAGAGTTAATTGATACCTTTTGGCCGAAGTACAAAGGAGTTTGTTACACACATCACAGTAAAATTTGTGTGTAGCATAATATTTTTTTTGATGTTCATTATGGGCTTGTTTTTTATCTGTCTCATATATTTTTCTTCTTCCCATTTTTATAGTATGATTTTAATCTACAATAGGCGATTAATTCTTGCGTTAACTTTACCCTTACCTAACAGTTGACCAATTTTTGATGCGGCACTTTCGTCGGTATACTTTTTTATTTCTTTAATCAATGCACCTGGTTTTGTTGGTTTTGTTGGTACACTTGGTTTTGTTGGTGCTATTTTATCTGCTACGTACTCTCCCACCTTTTCACCAAGTTTTTTACTCCCAGTGTCTAATGCTGCGGAGGCAGATTTCTTTATTGTCTCTTTTGCCAGTTGCTTTGCGGCGTTGCTGAATATACTGTCGAATAATCCACCACCTATTTGTTCTGCCGTAGGCACTCTCGTTACCGGGTCAACAAAAACATATATTCCTAACTCCTTACTATATACTTTTCTCATTTTTTTTCTTACCGTTTCTATTTCTCTCAGAATAAAAGTAAAACTGGTGTCAAAACCATTCAGGTCTATATTTCTGCCGTCTGTGTCGGTCACCCAAACACGAATCGAGTCAATCCTTGTTTTGTTTACTCTCGAATATCCTATGTGGAACGGTGTTCTCTCGAACGGGTAACTACGAGTTAGATTTGCAGTAATTAAGACGTAGATTACGTCACCCGACTTACCGTCTACAACGGAAGTAGTAATTAAGTCACAATGAACATAAATACTATCTATCCCGTTAGTGATGTTAGGCAACTTACTACCGTATTCCGTCTCTTTTACTATTTTTTTATCAAATCCGATTAACTCAGCAAAGTTCCCATCTCTCAGGTCTAGTACCTCCCTTTAGTGTAATTAACACCTTAAAGCTCGTCAGATCAAAGCCTAGTTTTATAACACTGTCTTTGACTTTATCGTTTATTGATAATAATGTTGCTATATAAGTGGACATGTCCCCGTAGCTTGAATATTTTCCCAGGGTCAAAGACACTCTTAGAATCAAGACTATACTTTATTTTCTTGTTACCATAGAACTCAGAAACATTATACCAACTGTAAGTCATACTATTTATCTGGGACAAACCAAAAACATACTGCTTATTCTTATCTAGTACCAAGGGTTCTTCGAACTGGGTCACAAAATCAGAAGGGTGTTCCTTTACCTGCATAACTAGAAAGTGTTATCTTTTGTTCTATTTTTTATTACTCGAAATATTTTCTATAAATTCCTTCATGCTGTTCTTCCGTTATATCACCGTGATCCAGAAGAGTGTCTAGAAAAGTCATTCCTTCGTTTACTAGTTCGTCACTGGTATTACCAGACTCGATACCAGCAATCAAAAGCTCTAACCGATCTACTAGCTTTGTTGGGTCACAGCTGTTACACAAAATATTCTTATATTTGCCACTTGTCTTTACCAGAGGTTGTGATGAAAGACTGACTAGTTTTCTAAATGTCCGCTTTGCAGAATCAGAATACGCTTTTTTGGGATTGTACCTCTTTGTCACTAGGTCGACGAAGTCGTCGTCCACCCTGGTGTTGATTACTTGTTGTCCTTTATTGTCTAGTCCGTACAACCTATTATATTCGAGAAGCTGTTCCAAATCCAGCAGCAGGTCAGAAAAGGAGCCGGTAGTGTCTATTTTGTACGACCCCTTAGACGCTAAACCTTTCCCAATTTTCCTCTGCTTATTCTGATAATACTTTTTATTTTTGTTCTGGAGATGTTGAATTTCATCTGGAGATTCCGCTCCGACTTTCATTTTTCCCAGTGCTATGTTCATACCCTTTGCCTTCCTGATCTTTTCTTCGTTATCCAGGTCAGTGTTATCTAGTTGCTCAGCATCAAACTGACTGATACTTACACCACCTGGTTCTATTTCAACTACCGACGGTCCCGCCTGCGGTTCCGGTTCATCCGGTTCATCTATCGCGGGTACCGGAGTATCCATAATATTAGGAACCACGGGTTCCTCTATCGCGGGTACAGGAAGATCCATAATATTAGTTACGGGAATTAGTTGACCGAATGCCGTAGGCACTTGTGGCACTGCCGCAGGCGGTGCTGTTTTTATTGCTTTCGTTACTGGTTCAAAGAATTCCTCGAGTTTATCCGACCGTACACTTTTTCTTATTTTTTCTTCTTCCTTCTTCATTTTGAAGTCCTGTACCGCTTTTTCTGCTTTTGACTTCTTTTGAGCTGAATCCTTTAGTTCGTCCAACATTTTTTTCTTCCTTTTATAAAAGATAAGTAATAAAAATGGGTATATTTAATGAAATATCTCAGACGGTGTCAGGAGGTCCGGTAGGTTCAACGGAGACTAATTTTGATATAGTGCTAAGTATGCGAGCAAGGCTCAGTTAGATAGAGTGAGTAAAGATTGTTTCCGTAAAGGACAAGACTTAGATATAGGTGGGCACAAAATCATAGGTCTTTCACCCGGTTTCGGCAACGACCACGTAGCAACAATAAAGCAAATAAGCGATACTTTCTTTCCTGTGGTAGCGCGTAAAAACCTGGACATGAATAAGAAGTATATTAGGGGACTCGAGACCGACTTAGATGACCCAACCTGTGCGGTAAACAAGAAATCGCTGCAGCAGAAAATAGACACACAGAAACTGAACTTTGCAGCGGAGTTAATTAAATTGGAAAACTTCTTGGTTAGTAAGGCTTTTGTTGCTGCAAGTTAACGAGAACTAAGAAAAGACTAGCACAAACAGTTTCTAAGACCAATTCACCTATCACAACTTGAGAAAAAAATAAGTACTGTTTATACTAAGACTGAGGTAGACGCTAAATTTGATGCACTAGACCCTGTTTATACTAAGACTGAGGTAGACGCCAAGCTAGCCGATTATGAGGGTTATACAAAAAGTGAAATAGATACTAAAATTCAGAATAACAAGAGAGAATTAAGATTTTTCAATAAAACAGGAGAAAAGAAGTACGAGAAAAAGAAAGCTGCATCATTTCTTGCAAGAGTGAAATCCGGATATTATGATTTGTCTACGAATGTAAAAGTCAAGTGGTTATCGGACGAATCCTATAACAAGGGTGATATAGAGGAGGAACTCGACAACTGGAAACTAAACCCTAAACCCGACGGACGGTAGTGCCGGTGAAACTCTTTATTTGTTTGGTGTGCATCTAATATTTGAGGCGCCAAAAGAAGAGCGCGTATCTACTAACCAAATTAAGATCATGTTGAAAATAGATCAATTGAGCGCATCAAAGGAAATATCTTTCACAAGAGTAAGAACAGATAATAAGGACGAGATAACACTTTTTCATATCGAGAAAATAAGAAATAGTGCTACTTGTTCACTTCTTTTTAACCATGGTATTTACAGGACAGTCTTTCCATTAATTATGAAATTAAGCGAGAAGAGTAGGATTGCGGTGGTCGAATTAGGGAAAAACACTCATTCGTTGTTTCGATTCCTACAGAGTATGGGGAAAGATATTCAATATTCTATCCGTGATTACGGTTATGAACTAGATTTCTCAGAAAAAGGATTTGCTGGTAGTGCAAGCCTGGTTGATACCGGCGAAACTAATGAACACAGAATAATTAGTGAGCGTGACGTTATAGGTCTATATCAAAAAAAGATAATCGCCAATATCGACATTGAACTAAATGGTAAAGCGTGTTCCATAGAGTGTCATACTTGGAATGATTTTGGAAGTGAAATTCGTCACTCTGTAACGAGCCCAGGACAATGGAAAAAAGAGTATTCCGTTGATCTTTTTAATGGGGCTCAAGAAGTCAAATTGCACCTGGGTTATATTGCTAAATATGTGAGGATTAGTATAAGAGGAGAAACAGGTTATCGGGTAAGAAAATTTAGTCTAACCCCAGAGGAACAATACCAACACGTATATCTAAGTCCTCCGGTTAACACAACACCATACACTTTAAGTTACTCTCTGGGCGGTCTATTCGGTATGTCTACGTACCCTATTGCTCCTCGTGTAACTCCGATACCGATCGGGCTTCCAGTGCCTACGGCAGACAACAACGTGACTATTGATACACCATTTGTTATAAACGGGAAGATCTTACACTTACCCGGGAATGGGTATCAGCAGTGGATAAAATTCAAGGATAAGTGTACACCTACATTTACTGTCCGTTTGTGCATCGGGGGTATGAGACAAGATACTCCTCCGTACATCTCATGTTACAAAAAAGGGACGACACCAATAACTAGCATCGAAATTCTAGAGACCAGGAAATCCATCGGTGGTCATAATCAATTTGAGATAAAAATGAGTCAGACGTTTGAAAAGAATGACGAAATATTCTTTGGAGTTATAGCCCCAACCGGAATCGTTTGGCTAGTTTCTCTAATGACCTCACTAAATGTCATTGAAGTCGAAATTAAGTTTTAGTGTAATTTATATGATAAAAATCAGTTAAAAAAGATAAATAGTGATTCAGTGATAACTTTGGGAAGACTGCCAAACGGAGTTTTCGATATAGTAAATATTCAAGAGGAAGAGAAAATCGTACATTTGTACGATCCTCTTAGCGGAATAAACTTTAGAGCGCGGGTGTCCGAAGAAGAACTGGACTTACTAAAGACTCGAGATGTATTACCTAAAGTATAAGATTATCTCAGAGACTGCAAGTCCGACATCGGAATCCAGGAGTTAAAGTCGTTTGAATACCCTTTCCATTTAACAAATACTCTTATATTTTTAGCTCACCTGGCTATGCCAGGGTGAGCTTTTGCGATCACTTTGCGTCCGTCGTCCCTCGTCCGTCCGTCCGTAAACTTTTCATTCAAAGATCTTGTCCTCTGAAACCACTGGGCCAATTGAAACCAAACTTGGCCACAATAGTCCTTGGGTGGTCCCCTTTAAAAATTGTGTCGCTCAGGTCTGTACGTCATCCAATATGGCCGCCAGCTGGGACCAAAATTTAACATTGGACCCTATGGAAAAAAAAACGTTTTAAATTCTTTTTCTCTAAAACTACTGGGCCAATTGGAACCAAACTTGGCCACAATAGTCCTTGGGTGTTCCCTTACAAAAAAGGTGTTTTTTAGGTCTGCCCGATTTCCAAGATGGCCGCCAGCGGGAAACATAGTTTTAACATTGGACCTATGGGAAAACACTTTCAAAGATCTTTTTCTCTGAAACTACTGAGCCAATCGGCACCAAACTTGGCCACAATAGTCCTTGGGTGGTCCCTTACAAAAAAGGTGTTTTTTAGGTCCGCGTGATTTTCAAGATGGCCGCCAGCGGGAAACATAGTTTTAACATTGGACCCTATGGGAAAACACATTCAAAGATCTTCTCCTCTGTAACTACTGTGCAAATTGGAACCAAACTTGGCCACAATAGTCCTTGGGTGGTCCTTTACAAAAAAGGTGTTTTTCAGGATCGCACTAC
This sequence comes from Modiolus philippinarum, assembly GCA_002080025.1. Lineage (NCBI taxonomy): Eukaryota > Metazoa > Mollusca > Bivalvia > Mytilida > Modiolidae > Modiolus > Modiolus philippinarum. Next base: position 12,234 of record MJUU01036361.1, on the reverse strand, counting down.
ATTCAATATGGCCGCCAGCGGGGGACATAGTTTTAACATTGGACCCTATGGGAAAACACATTCAAAGATCTTCTCCTCTGTAACTACTGGGCAAATTAGAACAAAACTTGGCCACAATAGTCCTTAGGTGGTCCTTTGCAAACAATGTGTTTTTGAGGTCAGCGCGATATTCAAGATGGCCACCAGGGGGAAACATAGTTTTCACATTGGACCCTATGTGAAAACACTTTCAAAGATCTTCTTCTCTGAAACTACTGAGCCAAATGGAACCATACTTGGCCTCAATAGTCCTTAGGTGGTCCCTTGCAAAAAAGGTGTTTTTTCAGGATCGCACTATATCCAACATGGCCGCCAGTGGGGAACAAAGTTTTAACATTGGACCCTATGGGAAAACACATTCAAAGATCTTCTCCTCTGAATGTACTGAGCCAATTGGAACAAAACTTGGCCGCAGTAGTCATTGAGTGGTCCCTTGCAAAAAGGTGTTTTTCAGGTCAGCGCGATATCCAACATGGCAGCCAGCGGGGAACTTAGTGTTTCCCATGGGGTCCAATGTTAAACTGACAGAGGTCTTCTCCCCTTTAACTAATTATGGTATTGGATTTATAGTTTAATTATATATAAGGGCTCTTTAACATAAAATGTCTATGTTAATCAAGGGCCAGGTGAGCGATACAGGCTCTTGAGAGCCTCTTGTTGTGATCCCGTCTGATAATCTTTTCTATTCTGTATGTCCTTTGGTCTGTCTTCTAGAGTTCTTGTTCGTAGAAGCTTCCTTCTATTGGCTGGTTATTCAAGTCCGTGATCTTGTAAGTTATTGGTTCTGTGTACTTGATCGTCCAAATAGTAAATACCTCTTCGGTCCAGTTGGGTGTATAACCCTTTTCAAACGTGCCTTTCTTTTTAGAAATTCTGACCTAGTCATCTAGTTTGAATTTTGGTTTACTCTTAGTTTCCTTCGTATCTAGGTAAACGGAGGATTTGCTTGCTTCTACTGGTTTCATTTTGATTGTCGAGTGCTTCGTGTTATTGTACTGCTCTACTAATTGTGGAAGTACTGAGATATAATTGTAGGTGTTATTGGCGGAAAAGTAGCGAAACATCTTACCTTTGAGTGTGCGATTGAAGCGCTCTATTACTAAAGCCTTTCCCTGATTGCAAGTGTGATACATTCTTATTTTGTATTTTTCTAGGAGTTTCTTAAACTTCTGGTTGTAAAACTCTGATCCCTGATCGACCCATAGTAATTCTGGAGTTCTTCCCTCTTTTAGTATACTCTCGAATCTAATAGCCACTTCTTGTCCTGTCTTTGATTATAGTGGAACGCTCCAAGCGTTTTTGCTGAATCCGTCAATCACATTTAGTAAGTATTTATACCCCTTGTTATCTCTGGAATAAGCTTGCATGTCTACGAGATCTGTACTCCAGGTGTTATCGACATGTGATACTCTTACTTGTCTGAGAGGGAACTTTCTTCCTGCTTGCTGATGTAGTTCTTCTGCTAGTTTGTCTGTCCACTTTATTTTCTCCTTTTTTTACACCGAGTCCCAGTTAGCTTTTTGCTCCTATTACACCCTGAACTAACTTTTTGTTTACAGTTTCACCGACTGATGATGGTTTTACTTGTTTTAGGTCAGACATCATCTTCTTGTCACATTTCCGTTTGTCGTGCTGCGCATCATAACAAAGATCATGACTCCTACAAACTCTATCTAACTTGTTCTTGGTGGGTAAGTCCATTGTGTTGTAAGGCCAACAGTACTTCGTTCCTGGGAGAGTAATTCCGCCCTTCGGCATTACAGGTTTGATGACCTTGTGTATGTCAAGTTTACCGCCTGCGGTTCCTGCGGCGGTTCCCGTTCCTGCGGTTCCGGCGGTGCCACGCACAAACTTGGTTTTCGTGATTTTGCAGCTGCCACACGTGCTGTATTCTATGAACTTACCGTTGGATAATTGTACGACCCTTGGAGAAAGAGACTCTGTGACTTTTTCTCTTTTACGCAGTAGCTCATTTTTTGAAGTACTCTTTTAATAGTATTTCATTCTTTATTTAACCGTCGGACTGCCGCGGGCACTAAGGTCTTTGTACATTATGTCGTAGATGTCTTTCTCTTGTGCTTCTCGTAGAAAGAATAGACAGAAGTAGCCACATAGAACACTTGGTTTGTGTTTGTACTGGATTGTGTTACGTCTGTATTTACCCTTTATATAGTCAATAAATTCTTGTAGTGGTGAAAGACCATAACTATCAAAGTAAATATTTCTTTTGTCACGGAAATCCCAACACACCCAATGCGTGCCGGCACCACTTTTAGCGTCCAAATTAAGAATAACACACTCATTCTTGTTTGGTCTTGGTGGTAGATTGTCCCTACTATAAACCCCTCTGAAAGAGGTAATACGTAGTTAATCAACCCAGTCTAAAATATCAGTTAGTTAGCGGTTCAAGCGTCTGCCGTAGGCACTTTTTTTTGCATGACGTAGGGTCTGCGTACGCTGTCTACTTGTAGTCCTCTACTAAATGGGTGTTCAACTTGTAGTCCTTTCCCCATTAGGCCGGCCAGCAATGCCACTGCCAAACGGGCTTACATACCAAGGAATCCACCGGTCTGTTGTCTTTTTGTGATTCTAAGACCAGTTCCTAATTTCTGTTTGCGTGCTGTCTGTAACTGTTCTTTCTGTGTGTTTGTTAGGTGGTCAACGTAGGGTTTTTGTAAAAGGATGGTGATTTTGTTGTGTGGTACGTCTGCTGTTAAACCGCTACCAAACACCTTTTTCACCCCGGTTTCAGCTACAGCGGAGGCCGCTCCGATGCCAAGGGCAGGTAATAGTTTGGATGCCACTGTCTTTATGACCGGAAGTGCAAGTTTAGCGAGTGCTCCAAGAAAACCTCCATTTTGTGATTGTTTTGTCATTTGTGTCTTTGAAATTCTTATGTGAAGCCCAGTACCAGAGGCCTTTGCTTTCTGTATTTTATTTATTTGTGTTTGTGTTAGCGCCATATGAAAGTCCCCTGTTAATTGGTTGTTTTTTAGTCTTAATGTTAGAGAAGATATGTCTTTGTATGCTTAAGCTAGATTCTTTCTCTGACCATCGGATAAACCAAGACTATAGTTAACGTATTTACTCATTTTTTAATACGTTAGATAATTACTATATCATTTCCAATTGTGTCCAAAATTATATCTTCTTCATTCAGTACAAGGGCAAAGATCCGATATGCAGCAGCTGGGGGAATGTTTAGTCTGTAATGCAGCGTCAGGGATGTGTTCTCCATACTCATTGTTTCATCTATGTAAGACAAATCAAAATAGATTAATCCGTATAGAGAACTAAAGTTAGTAAGGGTAAGCATGTTCCCTGTGTCATAGTCGTTGCTTGCGTTAGGCTTAAAATTACAGGCATCTCTGAAGATTTTGCTGATTTGAGTCGAGCTATATCCCGTTTCCGGGTAAAAGATACCAGAACCAACTTCTAATCTAGCTGTCAGGAGGGTACAATTTGTATTAGCTGTGTTTACTTTGAAAGTGTCGAGTAACAGAGGATTTTGGAGTTGGTCGTTGTTTTTCCCGTTTCTTTGTAAGAATACTATTACGTGTTTTGGGTGTTTTATCCCTGTTGTAATGCGGTACGACCCTTCAACAGATTGACTCGAGCTACTAGTGTGAATGGATTCTCTTAGGTATGTCCACCGCCTCGGTTTCATGTAATTCTGAAGTACGGTCGACAGACCGACAGAATTCAGTTTTAGTCTAGGGATCCAAAGTTCAAAGTGTGTAATTACAATTCTACAGTCATCAGCACCATCGGCCTTGAACAGCAAGTAATTGTCGTTGTCTATTTCTACGGTTATTCCCATCTGGGGGTAAAAGATTTTGTTCTAGTGATTGGAAGAATGAAAATCTGTTCAGTGGTATTTCTGCTGTTACCTCTGCAAGTGCATTTGTGAGCGCGGTTCTCGCCTTAAACCCTGAATTGTCATCAGTAGTTGCAACATTATCCGGGTAAATAAAGCTGTTTTTGCCTAGACTACTCACATATCCGTCTGAAAGTGTGAGTAGTGATTTGACGTGATTTGCAAGTGATAGGTTGTTGCAGTCGTACATTATTTTTCCATTTTGTCTGACTGTCATTTGACTGAGAAAATTGGTTACATCTGATATAACAGATACTGTGTCATTATCTGGTGCTGTTCCGTCAGCTAGTTTATCTACTTTGAACTTGATAAAAAAAATACCCATTGTACCAGTCATAAAACGAAGCCCTATCATTTATACTAAATTTGTAATCCGTTTTGACTTGTGCTTGTCCATTTTGTGGAGTTCTTATAGGTGTGTCTAGTAAAAAGTTACAATACTCATATCGATCGCAGAACTGTGTTCCTCCAAACATTTTTATTACTAAATTATTATTTTCTTTCTTATATAAAAAATATGATAGAGTTTATAAGCAGTGTCTTAAACAATTTAAAGCAGAGTATTGAGCGTTGGAGAATGAGTAAAACTTATAAGTTTTTTGTTTTACTTATAAGATGTTTAAACCGAAAACGACGTAGAAAAAAAATGTGAGTAAAATCTAGACTGTTTACGCTAAACATGAGTTTAGGTTCGTCTCAACCGTTAGAATAACAAATCTTACACGTTTGTTTGTTCTATAGCGCTAACAGTAGAAGTTGATATGGCAAAAATCAGCGTTTTTCAAAAAACATGTTTTTGGAAAAACGCAGATTTTTGCCATATCAACTACTAATACACAGAAAAAAAAAGACATTTGGAAAACTGTCCGTCCACAGCCCAAAGAAAAGTCGAAAATACAATGACAATATGACAATACCGACAAAAGAAAGAACTTAAAACAACACATTAGTACGGTACAGAAGCGAAAAATGGGGACACACATACAAATGAACATAACGGACCTAATTAAAGACCATTCGATGAGATAATGTGAACTGGTTTCTCGTGAGTTTGATAAAATGTTCTGGGAATTTCTACTGTGACAATGCCTCTCATTGCGGACTTTTAGTCAATAGGGTATCAGTAATCCAGTCGTCCAGTACTACGGTGATGATTCAAATTGGAATATATATAAGTTGTCGAAATGGTCATATAAAAAAACTTAAGTTTGCTGCAGTTTCGGGATTTGTTTCTTTGATAGCTAAGCTAATCAAGTATTTTAAATATATGCAAAACAACTCGAATGAATTCCTATAATTTAAAAACTCTTATCACTAAATAATAATAATATCACATGGCTAAGGTATATTCAAGCAAGACCAACAATTACATAAAGAGAACTCAAACTTAAACAGCTATAAGTAGGAGTGGTATCGAATAACAAATCAAAATAATTCACATTTTGTCTTTCAAAGAATTTAAACATGATAACATTTGCAATTACGTTTACACATTTCTTTTCCTACAGCTACATGTTACAAACAACTTAATTGATCAACAAAGCAAATTGTTGACTTCTTGATTGGATTAAATGACAAACAAACAGATTATCAGGTAGTCAGTGCGTTACTTAATGAATTTGGAAAGGAATTTGTCACCTATAAGGGGAGTACAAAACAAAATAATGACCAATCAGGCAGTGTAGTAAAATGTCCAGCAGAGTACAAGATAGACTAGTAGTAACACTGGGTAAGGTAACTGTGCTTAGACTGTAATTTCAAAAATTTGGAAGTGACATTTTAAACTTTATAAAACTCTTCAATCCAGCTTTTGAAAGTCGACACACGAGTATACACACTCGGATAATCAGTAGCACATGTACTGTTTTTACTGATTTCCCAAGAAGTCATCCCTGCCAAGAAAGGTTGATTGTTGCCGTAGTAGCATGTTATTGGGCCACCACTGTCCCTGACAAAATAAAGAAATGTAATTGTATAAAAGTATGTTTGAATGTATTTATATCATCCAGTATAAAATTTAAGGGAGTATGAGTGTAAGACAATTTGTAATTTGAATGAAAACTTGAAAAGCTTTGCTAAAAGAACAAGAAGTGCAAAAAAATTTGAAAATCCATGTAACAATTTTTAAGATATTTTGGCAATGAACAGTTCTCTCTAGAGTTTTCATTCACTTTCTATTAGCTTTTTATATGCCTTTAAACATATGAAAATATAATTGGAAGCTGATAAAATTTTGTAAATTGTCTAATTTATTCATTTTAAAAGGCTAATATTTTGTAATTCGATCAAGGCTGATCCCTTATCGATCACTTCACGACTACCTCGATCAAACCATATTGATTTCCGACCTGTTCTCGAAAAACAATGCACATGACCTCTTCACGATATCTTTTGACATGTCAAAATTATTCGGAACACAGCTCGAGTTCAGCAGAGTTAGTAAGATTGCCCAGATATGGTTTGTAGACTGAAAATGAGCATTCAAGATCACTGTCCCGATCGATTAATATTCATGAATATTCATAGATCGACTTCGGTCGAATTTGCTGTGATCGGCAGTGTAAAACTACCATTAGTAGAGAAAACCTTTAAAGTTATGATAGGTTTATGCTGCCCATTAGATCAAGTCCTTTTCTGTTCAAATTACTTATTTTAATTGGTATGGATAAAACAAAAGATTTAGATTATTCATTATAAACAGAAATTATAGTCATGTTATCATGAAACTGCACTCCTTACATAAAACAATTCAAAGCGCCTATATCAAAATACATAAGTATGAATTGCATATAAAAATACTAAGATAAATGAAAGTCAGATTTTTGGAAAGGCGGTAATTTTTTTTTTGTTTGACGTTCAGAATAAAGGAATATGAAGACTTATTAGGCAGTCTTACTAAATTGTCAAAAAAATGGGTAGGGTGAATTTTTATAAAATTTTGATATAAGCCATATGTGTGAAGGACCTTTTATTTCCTAGGTTTTGGTTAAAAATTGAGTGTACGAATTGTCATCTGGAAGAAATTGAATTGAATGAAGCTGTGTTTTCAGCAATGTTTGGAAACGTTTTTTTTGCTATTGCAAATGCTTGATGCTTGATAATGATACTTATTCTCTTATATTTAGGACTACTAGTTCCTATGAAGATGCTTGGCAATTTATAGTCTTTTTATGCTAATTATCATACATCTACATTACAGTAGTAAACGCTTCATTGTGATTACTGAACCGAATTTAAGATTTCTAAATAAGGGGTGTTTCTTTGAAGTATAAATAAAAATCTTAACGTGAACCTTTTCATTACTTTTTCTAGAAATATATAAGTACATAATTGTTTCATACTGTTTTAAAGAAAATTGATTGTGTGGAAAGTTTTTGGGTTACAAAGGGTCCACTATCTTAAAATGATGAATAAAGCAAAAGTACTGAATAGAATTTGCAAGAAACGAAATATAATAAGCAAAAGGACAATTTCCAAATCACCCTAAAGACAGCCGTCAAATTGTCAACCGCAACGGTCCTGCCTTGGTACAGGACTTTTAAAGATCTAAAGCATCAGTGACATGACTGATGCACAACTTGATACAAACATGGTCTAACAAAACCTACGGACCTTAGTTTATGCCTTAAACATTGATGTAAGATAATTATTCAGTTCACATTATTTATTCTCTAATTCGGACATCCGGGTCCCCAATCTGTTAAATCGTGTCCATAAGAAAAAAATCTAAAATGCAACAAGTTGTTGAAGTTACAATCTGCAGAAACTAAATTTACAGTAACTTCAATACGGGACTTTTGAATCGTGTTCAATCCGGAAACAAATCTATTTTTATACGAAAAATCAATACATCAATACATTGAGAGGGACTCACTAATGTATGAACACTGTTGAGCTAGGGGTGATTTATATTTAATCGCTTTGTATCGCGACGGGTTTATTGTTTTTCGTCAATAAAAAAAATTTTTTTGTAATGTTTTATTGGTATAATGACATTCTGCAATATTATTGACAAATGAGTAAAGCATGCATTAATTTATGAACATAGACTTATGACAAAGTTTATAGCGTTTTAATTAATTTAAGGTTTGATTTTAAACAACATAGAATTTTAAAAAGGATAAAAACAAAGGTTGTTTGTGGACAGGATATACCGTAATTTTCAGATCTAGTTATAAAAAATACTTAACAAACATACATAAAGAAATTAGTAGAGAAGTGGATCGATGGGGTCCTAGCAAGTATTTGCAATTTGTAATGGCTTATTCTTATAATATAAGTGTCTTTCAAAATATAAATTTTCTTTGAGGTAATTTATCAAGGCGAAGTCATTCAATTGTTGACCATTTATTTTGGTTCGGTATATATAAAATTTTGTGTGTAAAAGTATCAAATTTCTGATATAATTTATTGGACTTTTGTTTAACAGTCCAAAAATAATGATATTCATATTCAATGGCAATTCTATCCCTGTTTTTGTTCTAACCCATTGATTTAGATTCTCCCATATGTCAGAAACTTTTGGACAAGACCAAATTATATGTTCAACTGTTTCTATTTCCTCTTTACAGAAGTCACATTTGTTACTTTGTTTTACCTTTATTTTATTTAAAAACTCGTCAGTTCCTAGAATTCTATGTGTTATTCTATATTGTAGCCATTGTAATTTGGAATTCTTTGTGGTAATAAAAGATAGATTATAAATTTTTTTCCATTCAAGGTTACAATTATTCATAATTCTAGACCATTTCTGTTCTGAGCTTGGTATAGCATCGTCTTTCTTTAAAATTTTATACATATCCTTGGAGCCCTTCGTTAACTTGAGAAATATTCTAATACTATATGGCAAAATTGGCCCAATACTTTTGGACAAATTTTCACAATCCAAATGCAATTTTTTTACATACTTTTTTACTGAACAAATCAAACCATTATAAGTTAGGAAGTTTGTTTTTATGTTATAAATGTTTTGAAATTCTTCGAAATTGTAAAAATATCCCTCTTCATTTAGTAAATCATTGATAAGCCAGACCCCCTTTTCTGCCCATGCTTTATAGAAAACAGATTTATTTCCAATTGTAATATTTCTGTTATTCCAAATATTACAGCAAACTAGGTCTTTTTCTTCCGTAATATTTTGATTTGTTTGCAGATCTACCCACCCTTCAAAAACTTCTTTCCAAAAACTGTTTTTAAATCCCCTTTTTGGTCCATTGTAAGCAATTTCATTTAATGTAATTCCTTCTGAAAGCATAAGTAATTTGGAATATTTAGAATTTGATTTTATTATTCTTCTTATCCATGTAAGTTTGAGACCTTGTATATATTTAAATATATCCAACATCTTTAGACCTCCATTTTCATATATCTGACATAAAACTTCTCTTTTGACTTTATCGGGTTTATTATTCCATATAAACTGAAACAAAAGACTTTCAAACTGGTGTAATATATGAATGTTTGGGTTAGGTAAGGACAGGAACAAATGATTAAGTTTGGATATGATTAATGTCTTAATTATAGTTATCTTTCCTATAGGAGACAAGATTTGATTAGTCCATGAATTAATAATGTTTTCAATTTCTTTAAATTTTGATTTATAATTTAATTTTTCCATCTCTTCCAAATCTACAGAAAATGTAATTCCCAAAAGGGTAAACCTGCTGGAACCCCATTCCAAGCTCCACTTCCTGCAAATAGAATCCTGACTATGTTTTTTCTTCCCGATCCAAACAACCTTAGTCTTATCCAAATTCATTCTGAAGCCTGACCTTTCAGCATATTTTTGAAGTAAGCGAAGAGATGCATCCAAGGATTCTGGTGAACCATCTAAAATAAGAGTGGTGTCATCCGCATATTGCGAAATTAAAAATTCAGTATCATCAATTACTATACCTTTTACATTTTCATTTTTTTTTATTAAAATACTTAGGATTTCAGCACAGAGTAAAAATATATATGGGGATAAAGGATCCCCTTGGCTGCAACCTCTTTGGACATCAAACAAATCAGAAAGATGATTATTTTGAGTCACAGAAGATTGTATTTTTCTATAGAAAGTTGTTATCCAATGTTTAATTGAATTTCCAAAATTCAAGAAATGTAAAACTTCCTCTATAAAGGACCATGAGATAGAGTCAAAAGCTTTTTCAAAGTCTATGAGGAGGAGTATGCCAGGAATATCATTTGACTCTGTATAATACATCAAATCATATATTAGTCTGGTGTTTTCACCAATATATCTACCTGGTATAAAACCAGTTTGGTCCTTTTCTATTAAAGTGGGTAACACGGATTTTAGTCGCTCCGAAATACAACTGGAGGCCAATTTATATATAGAATTTAATAGGGTTATTGGTCTCCAATTTTTCATGTATTGTCTTGGTTTATCATCTTTTGGAATACAGGTAATAATACCTTTTCTTTGAATGACCGACATTTCCCCCTTTGTATAACCAAAATTTAAAGACCTACATATAAACTTGCCTATATCAATCCAGAAAAATTTTAAAAACTCATTTGTGAACCCATCTGATCCAGGGCTTTTCCCATTCTTTGACCTTTTTACGGCTAAAGTTAATTCTGAGTAACTAATATCTCCCTCTAAGCTATTACTTATTTCATCTGATAGCTTAGGAATATCATCATAGGGTAACTCTTTTTCCAAGTCATATTTGGTTCTGTTTTCTTTTTTTGCATACAGGTTTTGGTAAAACATTTTTGCTTCTTCTAAAATTTCTTTTTGGTCGTTAATTAATTTACCATCTTGGTTAATCAATTTTGGGATATTTTTATTAACATAATTTTTTGTTTCTAAATTTAAAAAGAAAGTACTTGGTTTTCCCCCTCCTCTATCCATTGTGACTTGGATCTAATATATTGACCTTTAATTTTTTCTTGTCGAATGATTTTTAAATCTGTCTTCTTTTTCTCTAATTCTGCTAATTCTTCATTATTATTTATATTATTTTCTATTATTTGTATTTGCTCAACTAATAATTTTTCTGCTTTTATTCTTTCCCTTTTTTTATATGAAGCATAGGAAATGGTTTTTCCCCTAATTTCTATTAACAAAGTCTCCAAAAACAATTGATCATCAATAGTAAATTGAATCTCATTACAATCAAGAGAATAAAGATTATCTTTATTGTAAACAAGTAAGGCATATTGGTTCTTAATATCTTTAATGCATTTTTTTACTATTTCAACATAATCTTTATCATACAACAGGGAATTATTAAATTTCCACATTCCTTTGCCAATATTAAAATCATTCACAGTGAATTCTAATAATACTGGGGAATGGTCTGATCGATAACTATTCTCTATTTTTATGTTTTCTACATTTTGATAAAAATTTTGAGAAATAAGAAAAAAATCTAGTCTGGCCTGTTTTAGGGGATTAGCCTTTCTCCAAGTGTACCTCCTTACATCTGGATTCATTTCTCTAAAAGGATCAATTAAATCAAAGTTTTCTTTTATTTCCAATAATTTGGACCTAGCATTTGGATTATTTATGTTACAATAATTATAAGTGTCAAGATCCTGATTTTGAACCAGGTTATAATCTTCTGTGACAATAATTGATTGATTTTCAAAGTTTTCAATGACTTCACCAACTTTATTAAAGAAAGTTGGACTATCATTGTTTGGACCATAAATATTTATTAAAGTGACAAATTTCCCTTCAGTATTCAGACTAAGTGCTAAAAGATTTCCATCTTGGTCTTTAGTAATTTTAAGAATTTTATATTCAAAATTTTTATTAAAAAAGATTGCAACCCCTCTTTGGTTTGACCTATATGAGTTGAAAAGGCATTCTCCCCCCCCCCATATATTTTTTATAGCAATTTCCTCTCTCTGTAAAGTGAGTATCTTGGAGACAATAAATGTTATAATTTTTAGATTTTAAGTAATCGAAAACATCTCTTCGCTTTTCTTGAGACTGCAGTCCTTGACAATTGTATGAGACAATTCGGACAGTATTATATTTCATGTTGGATTCTAAGGACTAAGCACATTATATATTTTATACATCTAATAAAGGATCAAGTAAATAGTCATTGTCTCACACAACTGTATATTCATAAATAAATTAATTACATTTTTACCTTGAAATGAAATGCTTTTAGCCTCATATAAAATAAACTTAAATAAACATATACTACAAAGAACACACATGCATGTCAATATCATATCAAATAAACCAATAATGTATGTATTTTTTTAGGAAAACAAAATAACAATATAGAAAAAGAAAGTATGAAATCTTTATGAGAAGCACATCTATAAAAGACTCTTTCACCCATATTTAAGCA
>MJUU01036357.1:16593-51240 GCA_002080025.1 Modiolus philippinarum | reverse complement strand
AAAGGATTAATCTTGAAAGGGAAATATGAAATAATTGATTTCAAAGATGTATATTTCAAAGATCCAAAATGACATCCCGTAACTAAGGTGAAATTGAGGGTGGTATCTTCCATTGTGTTCATTATTTGGCGGTAAATGTTATTTATAAACACTGCCGAGGTACTCACAGGGATCAATGTACCCCATTATAATAAAATTATACGAAATTAATGGGAATGTTTCGAGATTTCTGTATCTAAATATTTATTTGGAACGATAGTCGAATGTATACTCGGTTCCATTTAAAAAAATAAAACAAAATATAGACAAAAAATCAAATTACGATTACCTGAATGGACCTCTGACTCTAAGTTGTAATCATGACGTATATAGGTAAATTCGATTTCATTTCTAAAAATAGAGCCAGTATTGTAGCAGACTCCACGAACTTTGGGGTTTTATTCTGGGAATTTGCGTGGAAGGGCGGAAATGAAATTTTGCACACGTATTGATCAATTCTTTATGAATCAGTATGCCAATTTTGGAGAAAATCTGGAGATGTATATTTGTGTCATCCAGAATGATAGACACCAACTTCAGTCCACTTAAACCGCAATTTTCGCACTAATAACAAACTTTACAACCCAATGGCAAACATTTACATTATTTCTATACCTTAATGAAATACACGATTTAAAAAATCATTGAATTTTCTAAGTAGAAACAACTTTTTGGAATTTGTAACTACGGAAAACAAATCTAAGTAGACCTTTTTCTGTTTCGTTTAATGAAGAGTTCCATTTCTTTTGTTTAAAACTGATCACTTATCGGCCTGTATTTCTCGGACACAGTTCATTTATAAAATAATCTCTCGTACATCGAACGGGGCTACTTTTTATTCATCGTACATTGTACGCCGGTACCCTCTTCTTCTGTTTTCTTCCCTGAAAGCTTTCCCTTGTATCATATTGTTCGATTACTCTCTACCATATATCTTGAAATAATTGTAGTAAATAAAGCACTTTCTTATCGAGGAAGATACGACACTACATCTTGTCAAAATTACCTGAGCTGTAACAAGCCATTATCGACCTTTGAGGATCAATTATGCATATGTCCGCACAAAATCCACTCTTGGAATATTTGCGTATTTCCGCAAAACTTTCCTTAAAGGACTCTTGGATCGATTGTGCGTATGTCCGCATAAAACCAACTCTTGGAATATTTGCAATGTCCACAAAACTGTAACCTTCCTTAAAGGACTCTTAGATCAATTGTTCCTATGTCCGCAAAATGTATGCCCTTGGAATATTTGCGTATGTCCGCAAAACTACAGTTTTCCTTAAGGGCTTCTTGGATCAGTTGTGCGTATGTTCGCACAAAATCCCCTCTTGGAATATTTGCGTCTGTCCGCGAAACTGTAACCTTCCTTAAAGGACTCTAGGATCAATTGTACGTATGTCCGCATAATGTCCACCCTTGGAATATTTGCGTATGTCCGCAAAACTACAGTTTTTCTTAAGGGCTTCGTGGATCATTTGTGCGTAGGTCCGCACAATGTCCTACTTCGGAATATTTGCGTATGTCCGCAAAACTACAGTTTTTCTTAAGGGCTTCGTGGATCAATAGTGCGTATGTCCGCACAAAATCCACTCTTGCAATATTTGCGTATGTCTGCAAAACTGTAACCTTCCTTGAAGAACTCTTGGAGCAATTGTGCGTATGTCTGCACAATGTCCTGCCTTGGAATATTTGCGTATGTCCGCAAAACTACAGTTTTTCTAAAGGGCTTCGTGGATCAATTGTGCGTAGGTCCGCACAAAATCCACTCTTGCAATATTTGCGTATGTCTGCAAAACTGTAACCTTCCTTGAAGGACTCTTGGATCAATTGTACGTATGTCCGCATAATGTCCACCCTTGGAATATTTGCGTATGTCCGCAAAACTACAGTTTTTCTTAAGGGCTTCGTGGATCATTTGTGCGTAGGTCCGCACAATGTCCTACTTTGGAATATTTGCGTATGTCCGCAAAACTACAGTTTTTCTTAAGGGCTTCGTGGATCAATAGTGCGTATGTCCACACAAAATCCACTCTTGCAATATTTGCGTATGTTCGTAAACCTATAACTTTTCTTAAAAGACTCATGGAACAATTATGCGTATGTCCGCACAATATTCACCCTTGGAATATTTGCGTATGTCCGAAAAACTACAGTTTTCCTTAAGGGCTTCGTGGATCATTTGTGCGTATGTCCGCACAATGTCCTCCTTTGGAATATTTGCGTATGTCCGCAAAACTACAGTTTTTCTTAAGGGCTTCGTGGATCAATTGTGCGTAGGTCCGCACAAAATCCACTCTTGCAATATTTGCGTATGTCTGCAAAACTGTAACCTTCCTTGAAGAACTCTTGGAGCAATTGTGCGTATGTCTGCACAATGTCCTGCCTTGGAATATTTGCGTATGTCCGCAAAACTACAGTTTTTTTTAAGGGCTCGGTGCATCATTTGTGCGTATGTCCGCACAATGTCCTCCTTTGGAATATTTGCGTATGTCCGCAAAACTACAGTTTTTCTTAAGGACTTCGTGGATCAATTGTGCGTATGTCCGCACAAAATCCACTCTTGCAATATTTGCGTATGTCTGCAAAACTGTAACCTTCCTTGAAGAACTCTTGGAGCAATTGTGCGTACGTCCGCACAATGTCCTGCCTTGGAATATTTGCTTATGTCCGCAAAAATACAGTTTTTCTCAAGGGTTTCGTGGATCAATTGTGCGTATGTCTGCACAAAATTCCCTCTTGGAATATTTGCGTATGTCTGCAAAACTGTAACCTTCCTTGAAGAACTCTTGGATCAATTGTGCGTATGTCCGCACAATGTCCTGCTTTGGAATATTTGCGTATGTCCGCACAATGTCCTGCTTTGGAATATTTGCGTATGTCCGCAAAAATACAGTTTTCCTTTAGAGCTTCGTGGATCAATTGTGCGTATGTCCGCATAAAATCCACTCTTGGAATATATGCGGATGTTCGCAAACCTATTACCTTCCTTGAAGAACTCTTGGATCATTTGTGCGAAGTTCGCACAATGTCTCATATCTCTTCACAATTGGAATCTTTCCGTATATCTACAAAATTACCAATATTTGATGCAAATATACGCAAAAAGTTCATTTCTGGATTTTCTGCGTAGTACGCAGATTGTCCATTTCTGGAAGAGGACATACCTCCCTCTTGACACCTGTTGCGTGAGACTTGACAATCTTTATATGTATATATAATCCCTCTCCATTATGGAATTTGTCATTGATAAACACTATTCAATTGTAATTTAATATGTTTGAGATGACTTTAATACAGTTATAATTCTAACATCAACTTGTCAATCAAAAATAAATGTTTTTCTTCATACATTTGGATCATTAAAATGTCTTTATGGTATATTGATTTAACTTTTATTACTAAATAATCAGAGTTCAATAAGTATTAAATTCCAGATATGTATTGTTCAACAGATCACTGAGATTGATGTGAAAATTTATCAATTTTACAGTAAAGTTATTTTTGTATCACCTGCATAAAGATAATCTGTCATCTGGTGTCATCTTCCTGTTTCCTCTGTCGGGTTTTGAATCTGCAACTCCTTTCAAACTGCAAGTCTGATTCCAACCAAACTTTTAGGATATGTTGCTCATCTAGTATAGTTGTGACCCTGATACTTAGAATTTTGATTTTACAGAATTTAGAGGTTCACAGAGCCAAACTATCTCATTCCTTAATCCTATTTGTTTATCTGCAATTCTATCACAACTAAGCAAATTTCAACCAAACAAGCTGGATATATTATTCACCTGGTTTTAATATGACCCTGATAAATAAAATTTTGTTTTTTTACAGATTTTAGAGGTGCACTGATCTAAAAAAAGTCACCTGGAAATTCAGTTTGTAAACCTTCAAACCTTCGAATTTATAAGTCAGAATTTCCAAACAAACTTGCAGGATATGTTTTTCATCTCATCTAGTAGTGCACCAGTCTGACACTTAAGATTTTGACTTTCTAGATTTTAGAAGCGCACTGAGCCAAAATAGTTATATATATATTAATCTGGAGATCTTTAAAATTCTAAGTCAGATTCCTACCAAACTTCCAGGATATGTTGTCCCCCTTATTTAGTTATGCACCTGCATGGTACTTATGATTTTGATTTTACCAATTTTAGATGTCCACTAGGCCAAATTAATAGCTCCTTTGTTAATTCAGTTAGTAACCCTCAACTCCTTGATAAAGTCAGATTCCAACCAGATGCTTTTTTAACTGGTGCATTATATTCCTTATTTGATCATGTTTATAATTTGACGGGTGTGAATAACCATCAAGTTCAAATTAGAGATAAAGTTTGAGTTAAAGTTTGAGCTCCAGTCAGAGTTTGAGTTAAAGTTCGAGTAACATTTCAAGTTTGAGATAATATTCGAGTCAAGTCTAATGTCAACTATCCAGTTAAATGTCAAGTTACGGACGAATCAAGGAATACATCTCTCAATTTTGACAAAAAATGGACGCACATTTTAAGGAATTGTTCAGAGAAAAAGTCTGAAAAGATGGCCACACAGATCTTTTTTATGTCCCCAGATCAAGGATTGGATGGGAGGGGGATGACGTATTGATTTTTGTCCTATGTTGATGTTTGAGCATGTTTAAACAGATACAATAAACAATTAAAACCTTTTTCGATGAGCAGGAGGCCAAAAGGAGGTGGCAACCCACTTTACGAATGGGACCAAGAAATCCGGAATCAAGGATCCTATGGGAAAACGCCATTTTCATCAACTTGTCTGAAATCATTGAAGCAAATTCAATTAAACTTTTCAGGAATGATGTTTGGAAATGCATTCAAAAATGTTCTCCTCTGCAACTGCTTGAACAATTTAAACTAAATTTGGTGACAGAAGTCCTTCAAAGTTTTTAGCTCACCTGGCCTAAAAGGCCAATTGTAACCAAACTTGAACATGAGTGAATCATCAGCAGGTTATGCAGTTTCAAAATTGTGTTTGATCAGTCCGAAGATCAAACAACATGGCCGTTTTTACTAAAAATAGAACATAGGGATAAATTGCATTTTTTTGCAAATAACTCGAAAACCGTTGCAGATATAAAAAAATCTGACCGGATAAAAATGATCAGCATGGCAAGATCTACCCACCCTGCAGTTTTGAAGAAAATACGAAAACCTGACTTGGAGTTATTACCCTTTTTCCGCATAATTTTCAAATGTTTGAAATGTTTGATTTTTTATTAGATCACCTGGCTATGCCAAGGTGAGCTTTTGCCATCACTTGGCGTCCGTCGTCCGTTGTCGTAAACTTTTCTTTAAAAATCTGCTACTCTGAAACCACTGGGCCAATTAAATCCAAACTTGGCCTGGGTCATCACCAGAGTATGTAGTTTAAAAAATATGTTCGGTTAGTCCAAGGACCAAACAACATGGCCGCTGTTACTAAAAATAGAACATAGGGGTAAATTGCTGTTTTTTGCAAATAACTCGAAAACCGTTGCCGATATCAAAAATCTGACTGGATGTAAAATTGTTCAGAATGCCAAGATCTATCTGCTCTGCAATTTTGAAGAAAATCTGAAAACCTGTCTTTGAGTTATACCCTTTTTCCGTAAATTTTTCAAAATTTTTACATTTTTTATTTTTTATATCAAAAACTGCAACAGATAGAGGTGAAGCGTAAATTGGAATAATGTTAAGCATATCAAGATCTACATACTCTGAAGTTTTGAAGAAAATCCAAAGGCCTGTGTAGGAGTTCCTGATTGATTTTCCCCATTTTTTTTTCAATGCCATATGGTTTATTGGTTATCTCCCTTTAAATTCTGTGTTTAAATCTTCTTTGGTCAACTTTTCTCTTTTAAGCTTTAGAGAAATTCCCTTTTATATCTTTGTTAAAACAATTATTTTTATTCATACTTAAGAGCAAAAACAGTGTTTTTGTACAAATTTTTACAATTTTTTGCAAAAATACTTTCTTAATCTTTACCTTATTATATGTTGCAATTATTTTTCTATATAAGATATTTTGTCTTCCAGGGATGTATTTGATTGACCACTATACTATATGATTTACTGACACATATCAACAAGCAGTTTCTTTGCCTCATAGCCTGAATAATTAGTTATTGTTAAATAAAGCCTTTGATGATCAAGTGATGACATTAACCTTGAGAACCACAAATGGATTTGATTATTACATGGCATTTATGATGCTATGAGTGCTGACTAAGTATTGTGACTTTGGTGCCTATATATCATCCAACATGGCCATCTGTGGGGAACTTAATTTATAACTGGACTGTATGGAAAGAGCACATAAAGAATTTTTTATCTGAAACAACTTTGCTAGTTAGAATAAAACTTAATCACGATGCATCTTAGATGGTCCCCTTCAAAACAGATGTCCCTCAAGTCTGCACCTAATGCAAATTGGCTACCAGTGGGAAACTTAGTTTAATAATTGGAGTACAGTCAAATATCTTCTTCTTTAAAACCATTCGGCCAATTGGAAATAAACTTTGGCACAACATTTAATTTTCTTTAAAATTGTGTCCTGCAGATCCATCCCTTATCCAAGATGGCAGGCAATAGGGAAAATAGTTTGATCATATAACATAAATGTTTGTTTACATAGTTTTGAAAATGAGACCCTTTAACATAGAAGTTTATTTGAATTTATGTATTGGTCCAGGTGAGCCATACAGGCTCTTGAGAGTCTCTTGTTTGAAAAACTGTAACAGAAATAGGTCAACTTTAAATTGCAAAGATGGTCAGCATATCAAGATCTACCTACCTGGTAATTTTGAAGAAAATCTAAATACCCATATAGGAGTTATTGCCCTTTATTGGTCAAATTTAAGCAATTTTATACTTTTTGTCACCAATTTCAAAAATCTTCTCATCTTAAGCCACTGTCCCAATTTTCACCAAACTTAATCTGAATCATCACCAGGGTGAACAGTATCAAAATTTTGTTCCATTTGTCTGAAGACCAAGCAGCATGGCTGCTGTTACTAAAAATAGAACAAAGGGGTAGATTGCATTTTTTTGCAAATAACTCGAAAACCATTACAGATATCAAAGATCTGACACGAATGAAAATAATCATCATGTCAAGATCTACTCGCCCTGCAGTTTTAAAGAAAATCCGAGAACTGGTGTTGGAGTTATTGCCCTTTTATTTTAATATATTTTATATTTTATTTTCAAAAAGTGTAACAGAAAGAAGTCAAGTGTAAATTGCAGAAAGGTTCAGCATATCAAGATCTACATATGCTGAAATTTTGAAGAAAATGAAGAAACCCTTGTATGAGTTGTTGCCCCTTTTCACGGAATTTTCAAGATTTTGATAATTTTTCGTCTTTTATTAGCTCACCTGGCTTTAAAGCCATGTGAGCTAGTTTGCCATCACTTTGCCTCCGTCGTCCGTCAACAATTTCAAAAATCTTCTCCTCTGAAACTGCTGAGCCAATTGTAATCAAACTTGGCCTGAAGCATCACCAGGGTATGCAGTTTAAAAATTATGTTCGATTAGTCCGAAGACCAAACAACATGGCTGCTGTTACTAAAAATAGAACATAGGGGTAAATTGCAGTTTTTGGCTAATTTCTCGAAAACCGTTACAGATATCAAAAATATGACGGAGTAAAAATGATCAGCATGATGAGATCTACCCACTGTGCAATTTGGAAGAAAATCTGAAAACCTATCTTGGAGTTATAGCCCTTTTTCCATTAAATTTTCAAAATTTTTGCATTTTTTATTTTTTATTTCAAAAAGTGTAACAGATAGAGGTCAAGTGTAAATTGCAAAAATGTTTACCATATCAAGATCTACCCACCCTGAAATTTCGAAGAAAATCCATAAACCCTTGTAGGAGTTATTGCCCTTTTTTTTCACCGAATTTTATAAATTTTCGTATTTTTCATCTATTATTTCCAAAACTGTAGAAGATGAAGGTTAAGTGTAAATTGATTAAATGTTTGCCATGTTTGGCGACTTCAAAACTGATGTTGAAAATTGTTTCTTGACCGCCATTTTCAACATGGCCGCCAAAAAAGGCAGGAAAATTTAACATTGTCTGATTTAAATGAAATTTGGTTTCCAAATAGATCTTGATGTTGCGAGTTCAAAACCGGTGTTGAAAATTGTTCCTTGACCACCATTTTCAAAATGGCCGCCATAAAAGGCGGGAAAATTCAACATTGTCCTATTTCAAAGAAATTTGGTTTCCAAGTAGATATTGATGTTGCGACTTCAAAACCGATGTTGAAAATTGTTCCTTGACTGCCATTTTCAAAATGGCCACCAAAAAATACGGGAAACTTCAACATTGTCAGATTTCAATGACATTAAGTTTCCAAATAGGTCTTGATGTCGCAACTTCAAAACTGATGTTAAAAATTGTTCGTTGTCCCCCTTATTTAAAATGGCTGCCAAAAAGGCGGGAAAATTCAACATTGTCCGATTTCAAAGAAATTTGATTTCCAAATAGATATTGATGTTCCGACTTCAAAACGGATGTTGAAAATTGTTTGTTGACTGCCATTTACAAAATGACGTCTCGACTTCAAAACTGGTGTCAAAAGTGGTCCTTAGCAAGAACGTTTTTTTATCAAAAAAGCCCAACAAAGAAATATAATAAAACATTATCAGGCTTTTAAAACAGTTAAAAAAGGTTGAGAAACTGAAGATCAAATGTATAACTTACATTGTTACCTTGATTGTGGCAACTGAAAGCCAGGTGAGTGATACACTCCTGGGAGCCTCTGGTCATCTTTTCCTCTGGAACCGCTGAAGCAAATTCAACAAAACTTTACAGGAATGATGTACTAGAGGTCCTTCACTATGAATGCTCATTTTGTTCCGATCT
Source organism: Modiolus philippinarum (assembly GCA_002080025.1). Lineage (NCBI taxonomy): Eukaryota > Metazoa > Mollusca > Bivalvia > Mytilida > Modiolidae > Modiolus > Modiolus philippinarum. Next base: position 42,333 of record MJUU01036357.1, on the reverse strand, counting down.
GATAAAAGACATGGCCGCCAGCACGGATCTAGGTTTAACATTGGACCCAATGGAAAAAATCACATTTTCATCTTTTCCTCTGAAACCGCTGAAGCAAATTCAACAAAACTTTACAGGAATATGTACTTCAGGTCCTTCACTAAGATTGCTCATTTTGTTCTGATCCGATAAATAACATGGCGGCCAGCACAGAACATTAATTAACATTAGACCCTTTAGGAAAATCGCATTTTCATCTTCTCCTCTGAAACGACCTAAGCAAATTCAACCAAACTTTAGAGGAATGATGTACGGAAAGTACTTTACAAAAATACTCATTTCATTTTGGTCCGGTAAAAAACATGGCCTCCACTGAAGAACATAGTTTAACATTGGAGCATGGTATGAGAAAGCCATCCTTTTCATCATCTTCTCTGAAAATATTCAAGCAAATTTAACTAAATGTATAGAAGGTCCTTTGCAAAAATTACTCATTCCAATAGGAAAAGACAAAAACATGGGTGCTAATGGAGAACTTAGCTTAATATTAGACCCCACTGGTAATAAACATATTTTGTGTCAAGCATGGCATAGAAGCATTTTGTCAGGTGAGCGATACAGGCTCAGTCTCTGAGCCTCTAGTTTCCAAAACTATAGAAGATGAAGGTTGTAAATTGATAAAATGTTTGCCATGCTGTAGCGACTTCAAAACTGGTGTTGAAAATTGTTTGTTGACCGCCATTTTCAAAATGGCCACCGAAAAGGCGGAAAATTCACTATTTTCCGATTTCAATAAAATTTGGTTTCCAAATAGATATTGATGTGGTTGTTGACCGCCACTTATACACAATCATGTCTTAACTTCAAAACTGGTGTCGAAAGGGGTCCTTAGAAAGAATGTTTTTGTCAAAAACATCCAACAAAGGAATATAGTAAAACACGATCAGACCTTAAATACAGTTCAAGATATTGGTGGTGTTTTAGCTACCAAAGTTTGAGAAACTGAAGTTCAACTGTATAACAATGTAAGCTTGGTTGTGGCAACTGAAAGTCAGGTGAGCGATACAGGCTTCTGGGAGCGTCTGGTTGATTTTATGAAGGCTTACCTTATCCAAGATTGCTCAGCCTCCATGGAACATTGTTTAACATAGAACCCTATTGGAAATGTTTCGCATAGGACCCTAGGGGAAATGCAATCTCTTTTGAAACTGGCATAACAATTTTAATCTAATTTTGTCACACCAGTCCTTGGAGTCCCATTCAAAGTAAGATGGCTACCAGCAGGGAACATAGTTACACATATGGCCCTTTGTGAAATTTTCTCTGTAACCTCTGAAACTCTTTAAACCACATTTAGTCAGAGGAGTCCCTTATATGGCCCATTGTAAGGTTTTGAGTTTTAATGACGGCATGTACCTTGTCCAAGATTGCTAACAAGCAAAAAAACCTAAGGAGTGGACATCCTTATCACTTGACCTTTAAATAGTATTGTAACTGATCTATACTACATGATGCATTTTCATAATATTGACTGAAATGGACATTTAAATGGAGGCTTGAATGATTTAATATTGTTAAACACATGTTTTTTTTATATCTGTTGCATTTTTTTCATATCAATTTTTGTTTGGATTACTTATAGTATCAAAATTTGGTGAGTTGCTGTATCAAATGTTGACTTTGTGATAAAGGCAGATTTTTTCTACGAAATAATTGCCATTTTTCAAGATTGGACAAACTAGATTTAATTATGATTGTCAGCCTCAGACACACAGGTATACTGCATGACAATATACATGTTAAATTCATTTAATGTAAAGTGGGATGAGACATAATCAATTAGGGTGTATAAGAGAAAAATCATAAACATAAATAAACAATAATGCACCATTTTTTAAATGATCGCAAAAAATGTTATGGTATGATGCTGTCCGTTGGCGACATCTTCGTCTTGATGCTGTCCGTTGGCGACATCTTCATCTGTACAAAGTATAACTTTGGTTCTACTGGATGGATCATAATTATCAGATTTTAGTATGGTGTTTCTTGGCACATATGAACACTTGTGTTTTAATTCTATAATTCGTGGCTCGCCTGTTTCAGGATATGGGCCAAAAGGGGTTAAATTGGTTGTTTTTACATACATAACTAAAGAATTTTTATTGTTTATCTGATTTTGGTGTTGTTTTTTTCAGTGTCCTACAAAAGAAATTTTGAATCTGAAGTTTGTCGATTGATGGCATGTCACATTTTGCTCATGAAATGATTGGTCCTCAAAAGGGGATCTCAACAATCTATCATTTTTATGTTTTTGTCCGAAATTGACTTTTTTCAATGGGATTCCTTATGAAAAATTAAAATAACACTCAACCATTAGATTTTTTATAACTTCTTAGCTCACCTGGCCACAAGGGCCATGTCCTGCAATTTTGAAGAAAATGTGATCACCCATATAGAAATAATTGCCCTTTTTGTCTCGTACAAGACTTTAGTATGAAGGTGATGGTGTAAACTCATTTTATTTTTTATAGAACCGTTTGATGTAGGATCTTTATATTTGGTCCATAGGTCGTTACAGGGAACCCTATCTAGTGGACACAACATCACGTGACCTTGACCTATATTTCGTGATCCAGTTCCCAGGTTAAGTTTTTTTTGCTTAAGTCTGTTTCTCAATAAATGCAAGTGATAAATCAACGATAATTGGTATATAGCTTGGTCTTGGTTAGTATGTCAGTCTGCCATATGGCTAGTACTTGTCAGTCTTGTTGTAAGCTTTCGGTATTATCTCAGGAGATCTGGCATTCTCTTGCTGTTACCAGCTATAAGGGAGTCAAATAGGCCCTAGTTGCTATATATTATATTATGGCAAATATTGAAAATCTTTGTTGTTCAATTGGAATTTTTTTAATTCCTCTTGTGGTAAGCTTTCATAAATATGCTGCAGATTTGATGTAGCTCTACTGAATCCGAGCTATTATAAAGGGGTCAAAGAGGCAACATTTTCAATGTTTTAAAATATGTACAATTTTATTTTTCATTAGATTTCAAGGTGTTTATTTTTTCTTTGGATGCTTTTAGTAGTTTTCAACAGATTTGACATATCTCTAACAGTTTGGGAGCTAAGGGCTATTTATGAGATAAATGGGGCCCTAAAGTAACAAATCTCAAAATATTTTTTTTTATAATTTTAAGTCAAATTTTGATGCAGTTTTTAGCTCACCTTGCTATGCCAGGGTGAGCTTTTGCCATGACTTAGCTTCCGTCGTCCGTCGTAGACTTTTCATTCAAAGATCTTCTCCTTTGAAACAACTGGGCCAGTTGGAACGAAACTTGGTTACAATAGTCCTCGGGTGGTCCCCTTTTATATATAAATTGTATCTGGCAGGTCTATCCCTCATCCAAGATGGCCCCCAGCGAGGAACACAGTTTTAACATTGGACACTTATAATGGAAAATATTCAAAGATCTTCTCAGAAACAACTAGTCAAATAATAAACAAACTTAGACACAATGGTCTTCTTATAGTGCATTCCGAAAAAAGTTATTCGGCAGGTCTTTACCTCATCAAGGATGGCCGCCGGCGGGGAACATAGTTTCAACATTGGACCCTATGGAAAATACATTCAAATCTCAGAAACTACTAGTCCAATTAGAATAACACTTAGTTACAATGGTCTTAATATTGTCTCATGGAACGATTTAAATGTATCTGGCAGGTCCGTACCTCATCCAAGATGTTCGCCAGCGGGGAACATAGTTTTAACAATGGGCCCTACTGAAAATACATTCAAAAGGTCTTCTTCTCAGAAAATACCAATTAGAATCAAATTTAGTCACAATAGTCCTTAGATGGTCCGATCCAAGAAGAAGTATCCGACAGGTGATGTACCTCATCCAAGATGACTGCAAGCAGGGAAGATAGTTTTAACATTAGACCCTAAATTATACCCTGTTCCAATTGGAACCAAACTTGGTCACAATAGTCCTTGGGTGGTCCCCTTTAAAAATGTATCCAGCAAGTCAGCACATCATCCAAGATGGCCGCCAGCGGAGAACTTTGTCAAAAATTTGACCCTATATTCAAAGATCTTCTCCTTTGAAACTACTAGGCAAATTGGAACCAAACTTCTTGAGCTTGGTCACAATGGTCTTTTAAGTTGGTCCCCTTCTTAAAAATATGTCTTCCAAGTCTGCACTTAGTCCAAGATTGGCCCATTTAGCAGGGAACTAAGTTTAGCATTGGACCCCATGGGAAAACATATTCAGTGATCTTCTCTTCTGAAAGTACTTGGCAAATTTTAACCATAATTGGTCACAATAGTCCTTAGTTGCTGCCCTTTGAAAAGTATGTGTGGCCAGTCTGCACCCAATTGAAGATGGCGACCAGCGGGGAACATAATTTAATGTTGGAACCCATTGGAAAGCATTCAAAGATGTTCTCTGAAAGGGCAAAGCCAATTAATGGAACAAAACTTGGGCAGAGTAGTCCTAGGGTGAGCCCCTTTAATTTTTTCCCAGCAATTGGAACTTAGTTTTAATTTGGACCCTAAGGGAAAACACACTCAAAGAAACTTCTCCTCTGAACATTAATTGGCCAACTGTTAACAAACTTGGTCACAATGATTCTTAGTTGGCCCCTTTTGAAAAATGTGTCCAGCATGTCCACATTACATCCAAAATTGCCCCAGCGTGGAATATAGAGGTTCAACCTTGGACCCTATGACAAATCACTCAAAGATCTTCTCCGAAAATACTAGTACAATTGGAACCAAAGTCAGGCTAATTGGTCCTTAGATAGTCTTCTTCAAGAAAATGACAGAGTCTGCGCCCTATCAATAATGGCTGCCAGTGGGGAAAATATCTTAATTTTGGATCATTTGACATCAATGTCTATTAACAAACTTGAAGATGAGACCTTTAAACATTGGGGTTATTTTGATTGTATGTGTCAGCCATTGCCCAGGTGAGCGATACAGGCTCTTGAGAGCCTTTTGTTTATAATGGATTCCTTATGAAAAATAATGACAACAATAGTGGCAACAATTAGATTTTTGATAACTTGTTTTCTTTCCAAGCTATTAGGGGCCAAATGGGACCAAAATTGCAAATTTGCAGATTACTTGAAATTTTAATTTTTCATCGGATATGTCAAGGGGATTTTTTTCTTTGGACGACTCCTGATATAGGCTTGCAGTAGCATGCAACAGATTTGGCATAGCTCTTACTGTTTTTGAGATAAAAGGCCAAAATTGCAATTTTCAGAATGTGTAAAATAGTTTTTTTAATTGCATTGTAATTGTTTTTCCCTTATTGTAAGGTATAAGTAGTATGTTGACTGTTTTGAAGTACCTCTTTCAGTTTCTGAATTGAAAGGGGTAAAACAGGGCCAAAGTTGCAATGGTGCAGATAATCTAAAATTTTAATTTCTCGTCGAATAACAATTGAATTTTTCTTTGGATTTCTTTTGATGTGAGCTTTCAGTTCCTTGTCAACATATTTGCTGAGCTCTTACTGTTTCTGATCATTAAGGAACAACAAGGCTTATTTTTATTTTCTCTAGTTTGTGTCCAGGTAATTACTTTATCAAGTTCCTTATTGTGTCTATCTGATTACCGGTACTGTGTAGAGCTCTTTACTGTGTCCACATTAATTTTAATTACAAAAATATAGTTTTTAGCGGTCGACATTCTGCGGTCGTATCATGCTGCGCTCGGTTCAAGGATCACAGTTGTTGTGATCAATGTTCACAATCATTACAATCGTTTATACTTTTGTTAGTATTAGTATTTCTTGATAAATTAAAGATATCGCTGCTGGTGTGTAGTCCACTTGGATATTATAAACAGTCTTTCCCATTTCAAACTCTCTAAATTTCCTAAGAAAATAAATGTAGTTTAAAATAAGAAAAGGAAGAATACTTTGTAAGATACCACTAAAAATACAGCTTGTTTCGGTGCAAAACATACCGATACTTTGTTACAGTTCTACTGTACAGACAACATTTTATTTCAGTTCAGATCTCTTGCAGTACAGTAATGGAAAATCACATTTTTAGGGCCCCGCATCGAGATGCGGGTGCCCTATAGTTTTCACTTTGTCCGTCTGTCCGTCTGTCTGTCCGTCCGTCTGTCTGTCTGTCCGTCAACAATTTTTTCCGTCACAGATTTCTTGGCTTCTATATGTGGGAATGATTTGAAATTTGGTCTGAAGCTTGGAAATGATGAGTTGTATCGTGTAAGCAATTTTCAAGTTTGTCGGACATCCACTTCCTGTTTACCGATACTTTGAATTTTTACTGTAAACCAAATTTTCCGTCAAAGATTTCTTGGCTTCTACAGAAGGGAACAATTTCAAATTTGGTCTGAAGCTTGGAAATGATGAGTTGTATTGTGTAAGCAATTTTCAAGTTTGTCGGACATCCACTTCCTGTTTACCAATACTTTGAATTTTTACTAAAAACTAAATTTCGGTCACAGATTTCTTGGCTTCTACTGGAGGGAATGATTGGAAATTTGGTTTGAAGCTTTGAAATGATGAGTTGAATTGCAAAAGTGGTTTTTTAAATTTGTCGATCAACCACTTCCTGTTTGCCAACACTTTTACTTTTTACTATAAACCAAATTATCTTCATAAGATTTTTAGACCTGTATCATCTTGGAATGATTTGATATTAAGTCTGAAGCTGAAAAATGACATGGTTTGGTAAAAATTCAAGAATTCACTGTATCCAGCAAATTACTGTATCAACACATTTGTGTCAAACAGAATGTGAATCCCCACTTTCCTCAATTTTACTTTTGCATGGAATTTCAGGATCGAAATTGTGGGGCCCTTCCGACAACGCCAGTTTCGACATGCTCTAGTCATCATCTCCTCTGAAACTGCTGAAGCAAATTCAACGGAACTTTACAGGAATGATGTACTAGAGGTCCTCGACAAAGATTGCTCATTTCATTCCGATCTGATAAAAAACATGGCTGCCAGCACGGAACTTATTTTAAACATTGGATCCTATGGGAAAAATAACATTTTTATCTTTTTCACTTTAAATCACTGCAGCAAATTAAACCAAACTTTACAGGAATGATGTACTAAAGGTCCTTAACTAAGGTTGTTCATTCTGTTCTGATCTGACAAAAAACATGGCCGACAGCACAGAACGTAAGGTTTAACATTGGACCCTAATATAAAAATCACATTTTCATCTTCTCCTCGTAAACGGCTGAAGCTAATTCAATGAAACTTTACAGGAATGATGTACTGAAGGTCCTTAACAAAGATTGCTCATTTTGTTTCGATAAGATAAAAAAACATGGCCGCCAGCACAGAACATAGTTTAACATTGAACCCCATGGGGAAATCACATTTTCATCTTCTCTGAAACCAATGAAGCAAATTCAACCAAACTTTACAAGAATGATGTACTGCAGGTCTTAAACAAACATTGTTCATTTTGCTTTGATCCGATAAAAAAAAACATGGCAGTCAGGGAAGAACATAGTTTAACATTGGAGCCTATGAGAAACTAGGTTGATTTTTCAGCTCACCTGATCCAAAGGGTCAGTGTGAGCTATTGCCATCACTTGGCGTCCGTCGTCCGTCCGTTAAACTTTTCACATTTTCATCTTCTCCTCTGAAACTACTGAAGCAAATTCAACCAAACTTTACAGGAATGATGTACTAAAGGTCTTTAACAATGATTGCTCATTTCCTTCTGATCTGACGAAAAACATGGATGCCAGCGCAGAAGTAATATTTTGCATTGGACCCTATGGGAAAAATCACATTTTCATCTGCTCTGAAACCACTGAAGCAAATTCGGAATGATGTACTAAAGGTCTTTTAACAATGATTGCTCATTTTGTTCCAGTCTGACAAAAAACATGGCTGCCAGCACGGAACATGGTTTAACATTGGACCCTATGGGAAACTCATACTTTTAGCTCACCTGACCCAAAGGGTCAGGGTGAGCTATTGCCATCACTTGGCGTCCGTCGTACGTCGTCTGTCCCCTAACTTTTCACATTTTCATCTTCTCCTCTGAAACAACTGAAGGAAATTCAACCAAACTTTACAGGAATGAAGTATGGAAGGTCCTTTACAAAGATTGCTCATTTCATTCCGACCCGATAAAAAACATGGCCGCCAGCGCGGAACTTAGGTTTAACATTGGTCCCTATGGGAAAATCACATTTTCATTTTCCTCTGAAACCACTGAAGCAAATGCAACCAAACTTTATAGGAATGGTGTACTAAAGGTCCACAACAAAGATCACTCATTTCGTTTGGATCCGATAAAAAACATGGCTGCCAGCACGGAGCACAGTTTAAGATTGGACCCTATGGGAAAATCACATTTTCATCTTCTCCTCTGAAACCACTGAAGCAAATTCAACCAAACTTTACAGGAATGATGTATGGAAGGTTCTTGATAAAGATTGCTCATTTTGTTCCGATCCGATATAAAACATGGCCGCCAGCGCGGAACTTAGATTTAACATTGGCCCTATGGGAAAATCACATTTTCATTTTCCTCTGAAACCATTGAAACAAATTCAACCAAAATTTATAGGAATGATGTACTAAAGGTCCTCAACAAAGATTACTACTTTTCACTTGGATCCGATAAAAAACATGGCCGCCAGCACGGAACATAGTTTAACATTGGACCCTATGTGAAAATCACATTTTCATCTTCTGATCAGAAACCACTGAAGCAAATTCAACCAAGCTTTACAGGAATGATGTACTGAAGGTCCTCAACAAAGATTGCTCATTTTGTGTGGATCAGATAAAAAAACATGGCGGCCAGCGCGGAACATAGTTTAACATTGGATCCTATGGGAAAATCACATTTTCGTCTTGTCTTCTGAAACCACTGAAGCAAAGTCAACCAATCTTTACAGGAATGATTACTAAAAGTCATTAACAGAGATTGCTCATTTCGTTCGAATCTGATAAAAACATGGCCACCAGAGTTGAACTTAGGTTTAACATTGGATCCTATGAGAACATCATCCTTTTCATCATCTTCTGTGAAACTATTCAAGCAAATTTAACTAAACTGTATTGGAATGATGTATAAAAGGTCTTTTGCAATCATAACTCATTCACAAGGATCAGGCAAATAAAAAACTGGTGCTAATGGAGACCATAGCGAAATATTAGACTCCATTGGTAGAAAACATTATTTTTGGTCATGAATGGTATTGTAGGATTTTGTCAGGTGAGCGATACAGGCTCAGTCTCTGAGCCTCTAGTTATCTTCTTCTCTGAATCGTCTGAAGCAAATTCAACCAAACTTTACAGGAATGATGTAATGGAAGGTCCTTTACAAAGTTTGCTCATTTCATTCTGATCCAACAAAAACATGGCCGCCAGTGCGTAATTTCTTTACAGGAATGATGTACTAAAGGTGTTTAATCTAGTGATAGTGCAGTTAAATACATAGATTTGTTGATCGGTATCGTGTCTATATAGGTGTGTAAACTGAAAGCACGTGACTGAAAGAAAACTTTGTCGTGTGCCATTCCATCTTGGGACATTGTCTATGTAAGTTCAGATTCTTCAAAGACTACTTAAAGTATCCATTGGAAAGTTATCAGAGCAGCATTCATACATTATAGGTAAGTTTTAGAATTCTTTTATTATCAAGTTTTGTAAAATTTAAAAACTTTTATTCAAAAACACAATTCTTATTATTGTGGTATGCAGCAAGGACGTCCTTGTATGCAGTTATTGATTTATTGTTTAAGGAGTGAGCATGGATCTGCAATTTAAATTTTACAAACACCCCGTGAATAATGGTTGCAAGTGTTGCAAGTGTTGTAATTGTCAATAAAATGGGAATTTTGTTTTAATTTATCTTAGGTAGAATTACACTTGGAAGAAAACCACAACTTCAGTAGTTTTGTTGTCAAAATATGTTTGTTTGTAAATAAAACTGTGATATTATTGACAGTTGCACTTGCGATTGTAGTAATGGAATTGAAACAACTGAGCACTATTTATACCCCTGATCCGAAGGAGGAGGGGGTATACTGTTTTACATGTGTCCGTCATTCCGTCCGTCACAACTTTCATCAAGCTTTTTCTATGCAATGGATATGATACAAAATTGAAATTTTGTCAGAAACTTGATATAGTTATGCCATATTGTAGGATGCATTTTCGGACCTTTTGGGAAACTACTCCCTATTTACCGACTGAGTCAAATTTTCAACATTCCGTTCTTCTGTCAGTCTGTCCGTCCATCACAACTTTCATCAAGCTTTTCTCTGGAATGGTAAATGATACAAACTTGAAAGTTTGTCTGAAGCTTTGTATAGTCATGCCATATTGTGGGATGCATTTTCAGACCTATTGGGTTACTACTTCCTGTTGACCAACTCAGTCACTTTTTCAACATTCCATCCGTCCTTCACATCTTTCGTCAAGCTTTTCTCTGCAATGGTAAATGATACAAACTTGAAATTTGTCTGAAGCTTTGCATAGGCATGCCATATTGTGGGATGCATTTTCAAACCTGTCTACATACTACTTCTTGTGTACTGACTTTGTCAATTTTTCATTATTCCTTCTCTCCATCACAGCTATCGTCAAGCTTGTCTCTGCAATGAGTAAAGATGCAAACTTGAAATTTTGTCAGAAGTTTTGTATAGTCCTGCCATATTGTGTGATGCATTTTAAGACTATTTGAGGACTACTTTTTGTTTACCAACTTAGTCATGTTATTAATTGCTGGAAGTTGAAGGCGGGGTATTTCTAGTGAGCAGGGGCTCCCTTGTTTCTTCATTTTAATAATTTTAATCATTTTCGAGGCAGAATGATGAATGATATCCTGGACCCACTGTGGAGAATATCCAGAACTAAATTATGATGGAAATTGTTCACTCTTTACAGTTGTACAAATTTATTTTACTAGCACTAAAAGATTTTTCTAACTCAAAATAAACAATGATCTGTCCAGGTTTTGCCCACATCGGACATTGACCTTCAACAGTAAATCTTACCACCATGCTGTTGCTATTTTTTACTATTATTTTAGTATAATAATCTTCTGATACAAATTGTCACCTGCATTTAGTATTTCTGTATAACGGAGAAGACCTCCTTAAGTTTATAACTTGTGTCTCATCCTTTGTCATATATGTTTGTTTTTGACAACAAAATATGTTTTAACAGAGACATATAATCAAAGAGATTGTCAACATGACTAATTCTCGTGAAATCGTGCTGCCATCGAGACTTCGCTAAAACTTCCACTTCACAAAAATAAATCACAGATATCTCGATAATATATATGAAAATATTATAAGAAAACTATCTAAACTCCACCAACAAAGTAAAATACTTTCCAGTTTTCATAACAAGGAAATTGTAATCACGGAAATAAAAGAAGAGTTTCAAAAGTAAACAAGGCACACCACGATGTTCGTCGTCAGATTTCCACACGAAGGCTCTGCTTTATTTGCCAATATCTTTTTTGTTAATGAATATTTTTAAATCAAATTTTTTAAACTATACTATAAAATAATTCTCTTTTCGGTTGAGAAATATGTTGACTAAATTAAAAGTAGATTAAGAAGTTCTGATGTGGCCTTACCATGTTTGTTGTGATTAATATGGGGTGATAGTAGAGTTGCCAATCTCTGTATTAATATGTCTCTGGTTTAAACAATAAAAACAAGCATTATTTGTTAGTTTAAAGTGATGAACTTATTTGACGTATGTTTTGGGTATAGCTACATGCTTGCCGTAAAAATGAATAAATACTTGTTTTGATAATATTGTGGAGGGACTATACTTGACCTGCAATTTAAATCAAAACTCTTACTATTACGGCTAAAATAAACTGACATCAAATGACATCAAATTGATTAAAACTTTTGCATATAGATTTAAAGAATTTAACACTCAGGGGGGGGGGGGGGGGGGGTATGTTTTTATGTCATTGAACTTGTGTACCAGTAGTAAATGTTTTGTGAGACACCAGAAACTGCTGATAGCATATTTAGCTTTGTGATTCAATGAATCAAATGTTGAAATAAACAATTAAACTAAATTATTTCAATCATGGTTTAATGCTTTAATATTTTTATGCCCGCCCATGAATGTGGAACGGTCATATAGTGTTACCCTTGTTTGTCGTTCCATCCATACATCCATATGTCTGTACTTCTAGATAAGTTTTTTGTTTAAGTACATTTTTCAAAAACTGTAACATGTAGAACAATGATGGTAGGCCAGTAGGTAGATCTTTGATTGTACTACATAGTTCACTCGGCAGTTTGACTATTTGACCTACATTTCGTGGTTGAGTAACTCCTGGTTAAGTTTTAGGTTTATGTCGATTTCTCCCCAACTATACATTATAAGACAATGATGTTTCATCAAATTATTGCCTTGATGAGTACTTCGTAAATCATTACAATTAGGTTGCTTTGACCTACATTTATGCTTCAGTGACCCTCGGTTAAATTTTGTATTAAAGTCCATTTCTCGACAACTACACATTATAAGACAATGAAGTTTCATCAATTTAATTGCCTTGATGAGTACTACCCAAATCATTGACAATGTTGTGGCTTTGACCTACATTTTACACTTAAGTGACTTTGGCTAAGGTTTGCGTTTAAGTCTTTTTCTCAAAAAACTAATGTATTGTAGCATCATGATATTTCACTGTCACATTCATCTGTAGGAGTACTACCTTTTTCACTAACAATTGGTTGTGCATGATCTACATTTCATGCTTGAATGACTTCAGTAAATTATGAGTTTAATTCGATTTCTGAACAAATTCACATTATAAGATAATGTTGTTTCATCAAATAAATCATCTTGGTCAGTACTTTCAAAAACATTGACAATTGAGTGACTTTGACCTATATTTTCTGCTTTAGTGACTTGTGTTTAATTTTGTGTTATAAATCCAATTTTTTGCAGCTACACAACATATAACTATCAGGTTGTATCAAATTAATCATCTAGGTTAAAACTACCCAATTCTTGAACAGATTAGTAGTGACTTTAACTTACTTTTATATTTATGCTTATCTGAACTTTGTTAAATTTTTAGCTTACCTGACCCAAAGGGTCAGTGTGAGCTATTGCCATCATTTGGCGTTTATTGTCTGTCCGTTGTCCGTCTGTTACCATTTCAATTCTTAACTTCTCCACTGAAACCACAGAAGTAAATTAAACCAAATTTTACAGGAATGATGTATGGAGGGTCCTTTACAAACATTGGTCATTCGACAAAAAACAAAGACACCAGCACGGAACTTAGTTTTCACATTGTACCCTATGGGAAAAATCACATTTTTCATCTTCTCTTCTGAAACTACTGAAGCAAATTCAACAAAACTTTAAACGAATGCTGTACTAAAAGTCCTTAACAAAGATTGCTCATTTTGTTCTATAATGGCCGGGAAGTGCTGAACTTAGGTTTAACACTGGACCCTATGGGAAAAATAACATTTTTATCTTCTCCTCTGAAATCGCTGAAACAAATTCAACGAAACTTTACAGGAATGATGAATTTAAGTTCCTTAAAAAAGATTGCTCATTTCATTTTGATCTGATAATAAAAATGGCTGCCAGCACAGAACATAGTTTAACATTGAACCCTAATGGAAAATCACATTTTCATCATCTCCTCTGAAACTGCTGAAGCAAATTCAACGAAACTTTACAGGAATGATGTACTAGAGGTCCTCCACAAAGATTGCTCATTTCATTCCGATCTGATAAAAAACATGGCTGCCAGTACAGAACTTAGTTTAAACATTGGATCATATGGGAAAAATAACATTTTCATCTTTTTCACTAAAATCACTGCAGCAAATTAAACCAAACTTTACAGGAATGATGTACTAAAGGTCCTTAACTAAGGTTGTTCATTTTGTTCTGATCCGACAAAAACATGGCCAACAGCACAGAACATAAGGTTTAGCATTGGACCAGTAAGGGAAAAATCACATTTTCATCTTCTCCTCGTAAAGGGCTGAAGCAAATTCAATGAAACTTTACAGGAATGATGTACTAAAGGTCCTTAACAAAGATTGCTCATTTCGTTTCGATCAGATAAAAAACATGGCCGCCAGCACAGAACATAGTTTAACATTGAACCCCATGGGGAAATCACATTTTCATCTTCTCTGAAACCAATGAAGCAAATTCAACCAAACTTTACAAGAATGATGTACAGTAGTGCCTCCATTATAAGACCACCCCTGCTGCAAAGAGAATGTGGTCTTATAATGGAGGCGGTCTGATTTGGGAGGTATCAAACTAAGATGGGTTCTCAAGGATGGATTTTAAATCAATTATTGTAAGCATTTGTGGTTGCAATGACAGTATCATAGTTTAAATTCTGTTAACTTTTCATGTTTTTTTTTTAATTATGACAAGGAAAGAACTTTCTACTGGTTATGTATACTAATTTTTTTTTACTTTTTAATCAAATGTTTCCTTGGATTTCTGACACATCTAATTACTCCTGGGGTAAATTAATTTAGGACAAAAGATTAATCACCATCTATTGTGATTATTATTGGGGTAATTAAAGGTGTTAATAAACATAACTTTTACAAAATGTAAAATGACAATTGCATTAATAATCACTATTGGGCTTGTCAATTCATGTATGGCTTGATTGTTTTTTTTTCAATAAAAAAAAACAAAATATATGAAATAACACTTCTTTATTTTCATTAATTTTATCTTTCACAATAACATAATTTACTTATGCATCATCTCACTTTTCATTAAATATTGATATACTTTTTTAAGGAAAGAGAAAATTTCACTGATCATGAAAAATAGTACATGTATTAGTAAAAGTGGTCTTTATTGGGAGGCAGTACATTCATTTTAAACATGAAAAGGGCGGTCTTTGGTTGGATCAGGGAAGCGGTCTTTATTGGGAGTTCAAAATGCATTACAAGTGATTAATGCATGAGAAATGTGGCCACATAAAGGAGGCGGTCTTATTAGGGAGGGACCTTATAATGGAGGCACTACTGTACTACAGGTCTTAAACAAACATTGTTCATTTTGTTTTGATCCGATAAAAAAAACATGGCAGTCAGGGAGGAACATAGTTTAACATTGGAGCCTATGAGAAACTAGGTTGATTTTTCAGCTCACCTGACCCAAAGGGTCATTGTGAGCTATTGCCATCACTTGGCGTCCGTCGTCCGTCCGTTAAACTTTTCACATTTACATCTTCTCCTCTGAAACTATTGAAGCAAAATCAACCAAACTTTACAGGAATGATGTATGGAAGGTCCTTTACAAAGGTTGCTCATTTCATTCCGATCCGACAAAAAACATGGCCACCAGCGCGGAACTTAGGTTTAACATTGGACCCTATGGGAAAAATCACATTTTCATCTTCTGCTCTGAAACCACTGAAGCAAATTTAACCAAACTTTACAGGAATTATATACTAAAGGTCCTTAACAATGATTGCTCATTTCGTTCCGATCCGACAAAAAACATGGCCGCCAGCAGGGAACATGGTTTAACATTGGACCCTATGGGAAACTCACACTTTTAGCTCACCTGACCCAAAGGGTCAGGGTGAGCTATTGCCATCACTTTGCGTCTGTTGTCCGTGGTCTGTCTGTTAACTTTTCACATTTTCATCCTCTCCTCTGAATCACTGAAGAATTCAACCCAACTTTACAGGAATGAAGTATGGAAGGTCCTTTACAAAGATTGCTCATTTCATTCTGACCCGATAAAAAACATGGCCGCCAGCGCGGAACTTAGGTTTAACATTGGACCCTATGGGAAAAATCACATTTTCATCTCTTCCTCTGAAACCACTGAAGCAAATGCAACCAAACTTTATAGGAATGATGTACTAAAGGTCCTCAACAAAGTTCACTCATCTTGTTTGGATCCGATAAAAAACATGGCCGCCAGCATGGAACATAGTTTAACATTGGACCCTATAGGAAAATCGCATTTTCAACTTCTCCTCTGAAACCACTGAAGCAAATTCAACCAAACTTTACAGGAATGATGTATGGAAGGTCCTCTACAAAGATTGCTCATTTTGTTCCGATCCGATAAAGAACATGGCCGCCAGCACGGAACATATGTTTAACATTGGACCCTATGGGAAAATCACATTTTCATTTTCCTCTGAAACCATTGAAACAAATTCAACCAAACTTTATAGGAATGATGTACTAAAGGTCCTCAGTAAAGATTACTCATTTCGTTTGGATCCTATAAAAAACATGGCCGCCAGCACAGAACATAGTTTAACATTGGACCCTATTATTGTGAAAATCACATTTTCGTCTTCTCTTCTGAAACCACTGAAGCAAATTCAACCAATCTTTACAGGAATGACTACTTAAAGTCCTTAACAGAGATTTCTCATTTCGTTCGAATCCGATAAAAACATGGCCACCAGCGTGGAACTTAGGTTTAACATTGGATCCTATGAGAACATCATCCTTTTCATCATCTTCTCTGAAACTATTCAAGCAAATTTAACTAAACTGTATTGGAATGATGTATAAAAGGTCCTTTGCAATCATAACTCATTCACAAGAAACACTTGTGCCAATGGAGAACGTAGCTTAACATTAGACCTCATTGGTAAAGTACATCTTTTTTGGTCAGCATGGCATAGAAGCATTTTGTCAGGTGAGCGATACAGGCTCAGTCTCTGAGCCTCTAGTTTAGAATCTGGTTTTGGAGATAGGAGAAAAGAAAAAAAAATGTGCATCTAGCATATATAAACAAAATAAACATACATGTCATACTAATAATTAATTTCATGAGTGTGTGTAAATATTGTATTTAACAGTCTATAGAACATAACATAGAACATATTTTATATGAAGAGCAATTTGTTGACATGTCAATGTAATGTCAATAGATCCTACTATAGGTAACCCTCAAATACTTTTAAAAGATGTTTTAATAGGTTTAAAATAGGTGTTTAATCTAGTGATAATGCAGTTAAATACATAGATTTGTTGATCGGTATCGTGTCTATATAGGTGTGTAAACTGAAAGCACGTGACTGAAAGAAATCTTTTGTCGTGTGCCATTCCATCTTGGAACATTATCTATGTAAGGTCAGATTCTTCAAAGACTACTTAAAGTATCCATTGGAAAGTTATCAGAGCAGCATTCATACATTATAGGTAAGTTTTAGAATTCTTTTATTATCAGGTTTTGTATAATTTAAAAACTCAATTCTTATTATTGTGGTATGCAGTTACTGATTTATTGATTAATAAATATTTTCATGGATTTACAAGCATCCCATGATTAATGGTTGCAAGTATTGTAATTGTTTTGATTTTTCTTGGGTAGAATTTGTGTACAATTTGGAAATAATTATTTGTTAGTTTAATATGATGAACTTATTGTGTGCATGATCTACATTTCATGCTTGCTTGACTTTGGTTAAATTATGAGTTTAAGTCGATTTCTTATCAACCTCACATTATAAGATAATGTTGTTTCATCAAATAAATCATCTTGGTCAGTACTTTCAAAAACATTGACAATTAAGTGACTTTGACGTATATTTTATGCTTTAGTGACTTGTGTTGAATTTTGTGTTATAAATCCAATTTTTAGCAGCTATACACAACATATAACTATCAGGTTGTATGAAATTAATCATCTAGGTAAAAATTACCCAATTCTTGAACAGATTAGTTTTATATTTATGAACTTTGTTAAATTTTTAGCTCACCTGACCCACAGGGTCACTTTGAGCTATTGCCATCACTTGGCGTCTGTCGTCTGTCCCTCGACCGCCGTCCATCCGTTAACATTTAACATTTTCATATTCTCCTGTGAAACCACTGAAGCAAATTCAACCAAATTTACAGGAATGATGTATGGAAGGACCTTTACAAAGATTGCTCATTTCATTCCGATCTGACCAACAAAAAAAAATGGTCGCCAGTGCAGAACATCAGTTTTAACATGAGACCCTTTGGGAAAAAACATATTTTCATCTTCTTCTCTTAAACCTCTGAAGAAATTTTAAAAAAGACTTTACAGGAATGTTGTACTAAAGGTCCTTAACAAAAATTTCTCATTTCACTTGGATCCAATAAAAAAAAAGCCAACAGCGCCAAAATTAGGTTTAACATTGGACCCTGTGGAAGGTCCTTGACAAAGATTGCTCATTTTGTTCCAATGCGATAAAAAAAAATGGCCGCCATCAAAGAACATATTTAAACGTTGAACCCTATTTGAAAATCGTCCATCCGTTAACATTTCATATTTTCAACTTCTCCTCTGAAACCACTGAAGCAAATTCAACCAAACTTTACAGGAATGATGTATGGAAGGTCCTTTCCAAAGATTGCTCATTTTGTTCTAATCTGACAAAAAACATGGCCAAAAGCACAGAACTTAGGTTTAACATTGGACCCTATGTAAAAATTCACATTCACCTTCTCCTCTGAAATGGCTGAAGCAAATTCAACCAATCTTTACAGGAATGATGTATAGAAGGTCCTTAATATGGTTTAACATTGGAGCTTTAGAGAAAATAATCATCTCTGAACTTATTTAACTAAACTGTACTGGAATGATGTGTAGAAGATTACTCATTTCAAAAGGATCAGACAAAAAACACAGGTGCTAATGGAGAACAATGTTTAATATTAGACTCCATTGGTAAAAAGCATAATTTTTTTCATGCATGGCATGGAAGCATTTTCTCAGGTGAGCGATACAGGCTCAGTCTCTGAGCCTCTAATTAGTTTTAGGGGCACTACTTAACTACACACAATATTCCATCACAATTCACTGACAGGAGATTAACTTTTTAGCTCGCCGGGACGAATGTCTGGAGAGCTATTGTCATACCCCCTGTGTCGGCGTCGGCGTCAGCAAAATTTTAACCTTACTTGTGGAATTGAGACCTGAATAGATAGGATGTTGATATATGGTATGTGACTTCCTTGTGATGAAAGCATTATTCTGGTACTATACTTGTAGACATTTTGACCTTGACCTTGCCCTTAGGGCAATTTAAAAAAAAAAAAACTTTAACCTTGCCTAAAGAAGGTAGGCTTTTAGTGGTAGGGTGTTTATATTTGGTATGTAACTTCCTTATGATGAGAGCTTTCGTCTTGTACCATACTTGTAGACATTTTGACTTTGACCTTGCCCTGAGAGCAATTTTTAAAAAAACTTTTAACCTTGCCTATTGAAGGTTGCCCTTAAGCGGTAGGGAGTTTATGTTTGGTATGTAACTTCCTTATGATGAGTGTTTTCTTGTGGTACCATATTTATAGACATTTTGACCTTGACCTTGCCCTGAGGGCAATTTTAAAAAACTTAAACCTTGCCGCTAGAAGGTAGGCCTTTAGGGGTAGGGTGTTTATATTTTGTATGTAACTAATCCTTATGGTGAGAGCTTTCTTGTGGTACCATATTTGGAGACATTTTGACCTTGACCTTGCCCTGAGGGCAAGTTTTTAAAAACTTTAACTTTGCTTCTAGAATTAAGTTGTTTACTGGTAGGGTGTTCATATTTGGTATGTGACGTTCTTTTGATTAGAGCTTTCTAATGGTACCATATTTGTAGACATTTTTACCTTGACCTTGCCCTGAAGGAAATCTTTAAAAAACTTTACCTTTGCTTCAAGAATTAAGTTGTTTAGTGATAGGGTGTTTATATTTGATATGTGACTTTCTTGTGAAGAAAGCTTTCTATTACTTTCGAATTATTGTGCATTGAGGTTACTGGAATCCTCGATGAGCTATGTTGTCTTCTGACAACTCTTGTTGCCCAATTGACTTAGGTTAATTGTTTGTTGTGATGAATTTGTTGGCGGGGCATCCATGTCTTAAAGACACATCCTCTAGTTTTATCAATGAACTTTTCACTTTTTCAAGGAATACATGAAATTATTGTCCCTTGTCTATGACCCTAACGGTCTACTTGTTCCTATTGTGTAACCAATTTAGCAATTTCATTTACCTATAGATGTTATAAAGTTGTTCAAGAGCAATACTAACAGACCAACATATATTGTAAAAAAATTTTGGAGACTTTCTACTGTTAACTAATCTAAACAATGATGGTCCTTTTGAATTTTCCAACAATTCTATTGTATATCAATCTGTAATGGCCTGGGGAGGTTTTACCTTGATCTGTTGATGAAAATAGGAACTATATAAAGAGTTTATATAGTCATTGAAAAAGAAAGTACTAAATGAATTTATTTAAAAATAGCACCATTATAAGAATAAATATTGCTATATGCATAATGTAGAGAGGGATTTTAATTATTTTTATTCATAAAAGGAAATCTTATAATTGAGTTATATTACATGTAAAGGTAAGTTTTCAAAGTAAAACCTCCCCAGGCCATTACAGATTGATATACAATAGAGTTGTTGGAAAATTCAAAAGGACCATCATTGTTTAGATTAGTTAACAATAGCAAGTCTCCAAAATTTTTTTACAATATATGTTGGTCTGTTAGTATTGCTCTTGAACAACTTTATAACATCTATAGGTACCCTTACCAAAATATAAGGCTTCCAGCACATATAAGCAGCATATTTGCAGGAACTTTGCAGCAAACTTGCTGAAAACTGTTCGCAGCAACCTTGCTGCAAGTTCATTTTTCGCATGCAAATGAGTTTTCCGGCACACAGTGTGCCGCAAGTTTGCAGCACACTTCCAATGCATCTCTCTTCAGTTTCTTGCACACTTCCCGCACACAGCTCTTGCACACTTCCCGCACACAGTTCCTGCACACTTCCTGCACACAGTTTCTGCACACTTCTTGCACACAGTTCCTGCACGATTTCTGCTCACAGTTCATGGAAAGGTCACACTTTGTCCTTGTCATGTGTATTGCACTTCATTTTATTGTCTAATGTTCTATACCAGCTGTGTGAGAGGTATAAAACATACTTGATTTTTGTATACTATGATGATAGAATATTATTATACATTCAAACTCTTAGCTGTTTTCCATTAAAAATCTAAAAGCAGGTCACCCTCCCTCTTTTGAATTGTTTTTCTCTTACCAATTAAAACAGAATATTTAACAGATACAAATTATAAAATATTGTACAAAACACTATAAAAAGATCCATTTACCTTCCATATATGTATTTCCCTCCATTTAATCCAAGATTTCTCACACAAAAACAATTGTTTTCCTTTTGTTGTTGCAGCATCTAGCTGCCTTCCCTTGGCTCCATTTTTTAAAAAATTCTGCACATGTGCAGAGACTGCGGCACACTTCCTGCACACAGAATGAAAAGCTGTGCACTTCTGGCACACAATGTTATTTTTCTGTTCATTTGTGGCGCACTTCCCGTACACAGGTTACAGTGTGCGGGAAGTGCGCCACAAGTGTGCAGCTAGCGGCACCATCAAGCTCAGGCACACTGTAGCTGCACATCGATTTGGTTGCAGGAAGTTTGCAGCAACTTTTCAGCAAGTTTGCTGCACACTTCAGATTTTGGTAAGGGTAAATGAAATTGCTAAATTGGTTACACAATAGGAACAAGTAGACCGTTAAGGTCATAGACAAGGGACAATAATATCACATGAGGTTCAAATACAGTATTATTTGAGGTGTAAATTTTTGTCTCGCCCGCAACGAAAGTCACGAAAGCGAGGCATAGGCGT
The DNA here is from genome assembly GCA_002080025.1 of Modiolus philippinarum. Classification (NCBI taxonomy): domain Eukaryota; kingdom Metazoa; phylum Mollusca; class Bivalvia; order Mytilida; family Modiolidae; genus Modiolus; species Modiolus philippinarum. The sequence goes on along the minus strand of MJUU01036357.1, from coordinate 20,693 downwards.
GCAAAGTATGACTGAGACGGCGTTAACTTTTACTATAATACAGGATATTTTGAAAACCCTTTGATGTAGGGACATCATATTTGGTCCAGTGGTAGTACTAATCAAGTGCTACCTGACGGACATAAAATCATGTGACCTTGACCTCAATTGCACGGTCCAGTGACCACGTTAAGTTTCTCTGATTAGATCCGTATCTCAATTACTGTAAGTGATAGGTCAATGATATTTGTATATAGGTTGGTATTGAGTATTACATGTCAGTCTGGCATATGACTTTTGTCCTTGACCTCAATTTCATGGTCTAGTGACCACGTTAAGTGTCTCTGATCAGATCCATATCTCAATAACTATAAGTGGTAGGTCAATGATATTTGGTATATAGGATGGTCTTGAGTAGTACATGTCAGTCTGGCATGTGCATTTTGTCATTGACCTCAATTTCACGGTCTAGTGACCTTGTTAAGTTTCTCTGATTATATCTATAACTCAATAACTATAAGTGGTAGGTCAATGATATTTGGTATATGGGTTGGTCTTGAGTAGTACATGTCAGTCTGCCATATACTTTTTGTCCTTGACCTCAATTTCACGGTCTAGTGACCATGTTAAGTTTCTCTGATTAGATCCATATCTCAATAATTATAAGTGGTAGGTCAATGAAATTTTGTATATTGGTTGATCTTGAGTAGTACATGTCAGTTTGGCATATGACGTTTGTCCTTGACCTAAATTTTACGGTCTAATGACCACATTAAGTTTCTCTGATTAAGTCCATTTTTCAATAACTATAGGTGGTAGGTCAATAATATTTAGTTTGTAAATTGGTCTTGAGTAGTACATGTCAGTCTGGCATATGACTTTTGTCCTTGACCTCAATTTTACAGTCTAGTGACCATGTTAAGTTTGTCTGATTAAGTCCATTTCTCAATAACTATAAATGGTAGGTCCCTAATATTTATTATATGGGTTGGTCCTGGGTATTACATGCCAGTTTGGCATATGCATTTTGTTCTTGACCTCAATTTCATGGTCTAATGAACAAAGTTAAGTGTTTCTGATAAGAATAGTCTCTCAATTACTGTAAGTGGTACAGTAATAATATTTGGCTTGCAGGTTGCTCTTGAGTAGTACATGACTGTTTTAGCGACAAGCAGGGATGGGCGAGACATCTATTAGGGTCCACTCTTGTCTTCAATATCATTCACATTAGTCTTTTACATTGTTTTCAGTTTATTATGTATATTTCTCAAATCGAGATTTTTAAAGTTCGAGGTTTATATATACTGAGAACTTAAAAATGTGAAAATGTAACTATCGATATTTGAGAAATTATCTTATAGTCGAAACACTGTGACCTTTGTCATTTTTCAATTCCTATTCCTTAATCAATTTTAAAAATTGCTACCATCTGTTTCTGAAACAGACGGAGTCAATTTTCCAAATTGATTATACAATTGGAAAAAAGAAGTTAAATATTGCTGAACCAATCTTACAGTTTTACAATTCAGTTGATGCAGTCAAACTATAAAATTGGTTTAACAGTGTGGAAAGTTGATTCTTACCACAGGGAATTTTCATGTCTTTAAGCTTGGTTTGTGAATACAGCTTGAGGTATTTGAAGTTAAATGGTTTATTACATTGGGCAATTTATTTTTCAAAAACTGCAAGCAAAAGGTTGAAAATGCTAAATTGTTAGTTTGAAGTCTATTTTACGAAAGGATATGGAGTAAACGAACCTGAGACCATAAAACATATGTTGACTCCAACTGCAATAATTTTAATGAGCTGTATGGCCATTTCGGAAATGTATTCCTCATCAGCAGCACTAGAACCCAAACAAAGGAAATCCATTATTTCAAAAAATGTTGAAAATGCATAAAACCAAACTAAATCTGAACGACCAGCAATATCAAATATAGCTAGGGAAAAAACTACGATGGAGGGAGTTAATCCTTCGGTTTTAGAATTTACATTAATTTAGACAATAGTAATTGAACAAAGTGTACAGATGAGATATTATCTCATGTACAAGTACACCATATCTAAGAAAAATAAACAGCATACATCTCTACCACGAGGAATTGTTTTACCAACTCCACTATTATCTATTTTTATGCCCCCGCGATGAAAAGTCGGGGCATATTGTTTGACCCTTGTCTGTCCGTCCGTCCGTTCGTCTGTCCGTACGAATTAAAAACACAACTATTCATGTTTTTTTTAGAAAGTTTGCAAACAAATTCCAACTACTTCAATGGAATCTAACTTACAATAAGTAGATGTGCACACACATATCTTTTGGATATTCAAAATGGCCTTGGTTGCCATGGAAACTGAAAAAGGCAGGAAAATTCAAAGTGCCTAAATTTTGAAGAAACTTTACAGAAAGGATGTCTAGCACCCATAAAATGATTTTGGGTCTCAGAACTTCCCTTTTATATATTTTTTAAAAAATATATATATTGTTGTGTCCATACTTGTACAGTGTCAACAACCGAATTGTGTCAACACACACTTAAATTTGCGTTTGCCATATTTATTCAGGGTTCAATGAGTGGGGTCATAACTGGTTGCCATTCGGCAACAGCTCTAGTCCAATAAAATTTTAGGTCTTTGTTATATTTTTGTTAATATACTTATTTATTTTCATTATTTTTTCTGTAAAAATGGAAAAATGAAAAAAATTAACAAGGGAGAACATAAATGTGATATATAATTACTTCCCCTAAATAAATTAGTACTTTCATGCTTTCCTCCCAAAAATGATCCTCATGAAAAAAAATTAGATACAAACATATAGAAATGTGCCAGATATAATATTATAAGAGTATATTTGTGTTTATATCAAAGATAATCAAAATTTCCAAAAGTAAAATTAAGATTTCCCAATCCTAAGAATAAATTTATGCACAACTAAGCTAGTTTTTGTCTCGCCCACGACGAAAGTCGCGAAAGCGAGACATATGTGTGCAAAGTATGACGACGGCGACGGCGTTAACTTTTACTAAATGCAGGATATTTTGAAAACCCTTTGATGTAGGAACATCATATTTGGTCCAGTGGTAGTACTAATCAAGTGCTACCTGACGGACATAACGTTATGTGACCTTGACCTCAATTTCACGGTCTAGTGGCCACGTTAAGTTTTTCTGCTTAAGTCCATTTCTCAATATCTAGAAGTGGTAGGTTGATAATATTTGGTATATAGGTTGGTCTTGGGTAGTACATGTCAGTCTGGCAGGTGACTCTTGTCCTTGACCTCAATTTCATGGTCTAGTGGCCACGTTAAGTTTTTCTGCTTAAGTCCATTTCTCAATAACTAGAAGTGGTAGGTTGATAAAATTTGGTATGTAGGCTGATCTTGGGTAGTACATGTCAGTTCGGCACTTGACTTTTGTCCTTGACCTCAATTTCACGGTCTAGTGGACATGTTAAGTTTTTCTGCTTAAGTCCATATCTCAATACCTAGAAGTGGTAGGTTGATAATATTTGGTATATAGGTTGGTCTTGGGTAGTACATGTCAGTCTGGCAGGTGACTTTTGTCCTTGACCTCAATTTCACGGTCTAGTGAGCATGTTCACTTTTCTGATTATTTCACTTAGATTTCACATCAATTTAGAGGCCAGCAGGGACGGGCGAGACATCTTTTAGGGTCATCACTTGTTGTTTTAATATACTTACATTAAAATGTTAGAAGATATCCGTAGGTGAGTATCAATTTTTAAAATTGTTGAACCAATTTTACAGTTTGATAACAACAAAACTGCAGGATTGGTTTAACAATCGTTCACCTAAGTTCTGCTGTTGGTCAATTGAAAAGAAGAATTGACTTCAGCAGTTTTTCACTTAGGAAGAGGCTATTTTTAAAATTGATTGAAGAATAGGTATTGAAACATGACCATGACCATACTTACACATATTTAAGACCTACTCTGTAGATTTTCATAATTTTCTGTTAACCCTTTCCTTCATTTAATTACAAAAACAGGAAAACAGCAAACACCTACAATGGCCAGGAACTACAATCACATGCCACAATTTACAAGCAAACTGCACCAGAAAAACAATAATGAAAACAAGAGACAAACATAAATAACGATAG
>MJUU01036357.1:0-11707 GCA_002080025.1 Modiolus philippinarum | reverse complement strand
CTGACTGATGAACATTGCATAAGTATTTTAATGTTTCAGTAAAACTTTATCAATTTTATGAAAAGTCTATGATACTTATTATATTTATGATTCACTTAACTTCATCAAAATTCATGAAAATTCATCAAAATTTCATAAACATTCATTATATTATTTAATAAGTCTCACATAATTGACACTCGGAATATTGAATATACAATGTACTCCGTAAAGTGCTTAAAATAAGTGGTTAAAATAATATTATATAAGTACAGTTAATTATTTCTTAAATAATTCATGAATACCTATAAATGTTTAAGAAATTCAACGTATGATGCATAAGAACTTCATTAACATTTGAAAAAATTCTTTTATGAACAACTCATGAATTTTAATGAACAACCATCAATTCATCAAAACTTCATGAACATTCATAAAATGCTTTTATGAATAGTTCATGAATTTCAATGATTAACTCGTGATTCATCAAAATTTCATGAACATTCATAAAATACTTTTATGAATAACTCATGAATTTTATGAACAACTCATGATTCATCAAAACTTCATGAACATTCATACATGAATTATAATGAACTTTCATGTATCATTCATGAATATTCATGAATCATTCATGATAGTTCATAAGGTCATGAATTTCATCTCGCAGGGGAGAGTATACCATGCATAAAATCATTATTTTTGCAAGCATAATAGAACTGTAGATAGCACTCAGGGTAATACAGCTTTGCATGTTGTGGGTTGCATTTTAGCTTGCATATTACATGTAACAAATGGGAATTGCAGTTTTTCGTCTAGTGCTGAAAAATCAGGGGTCAAAATTTTCCTGCATCAAGTTTATCCTGAAACCTATATTTCTAAAATGTGAAGACCCGGGACAAATCTTTTAGTATTTTTCATTAAAAATACTAAAACAGATAAATGTTAAGTATAAATTGCAAAAATGTCCAGCATATCGAAATCTACCCACATGGTAATTTTGAAGAAATTTTAATACCCAAGTACAAGTTATTGAACTTTATTATCCAAAGTTTGTGATTCGATATATATTTTGTCTTGTATTTCCATATCTATTCAAGACAGAGGTTAAGTTTAATTGCAAAAATGTTCAGCAAAGCAAGATCTACCCTTATGGAAATTAAAAAATATTTATAAGTACCGGCCGGGCATATAGGAGTTATCACTGTTCATTGGTCAAATTGTTCGTGATTTTATAATTCTTATATTTCAAAGACATTTTGAGATAGAGATCAAGTTTAAATTGCAAAAATGTCCAGTGTGTCAAGGACTACATTTTATTGAAGATAGTCAAGTATTCCTACATCTTCAATGATAGCTGCCAGTGGGGAACTTGGTTTACCATTTGACCCCATGGGAAAACACTTTCTTAGATCTCATTCTGAGAAACTATTAGGCCAATTGGAAGCAACTTTGGCCATAAAAGTCTTAAGTTGGCCCTTTGAAAATTGTTTCCGTCAAGTCCTCATCACATCCAAAATGTCCGCCGGCGGTGAATATAGTTTAACATTGGACCATATGGGAAACCATTCAAAGATCTTCTCCACTGAATCAACATTGCCAATTTTATCAAAACTTGGTCACAATATGTCTGGCAAGTCAGCATTTTATCCAAGATTGCCACTTGCGGTGAACTTAGTTTGACATAATCTATAGAAAAGTCAATGATTTTATCATCTCAGGGCCAATTGGGACAAAACTTGGACACAGTAGTTTTTAGTTAGACCCCTTGAAAAGTCTGCATCCCATTCACGATGGCTCCCAGCTAGAAACATAGTTTAACATTGGCCCCAATACGAAATCATATAAAGATATTATTTTCTCATCTGAAACAATAAAACCAATGGGATCCAAACTTTGAAAAGGGGGCCAAAATTGCAATTTTTATACAACCTAAAAATGGTATGGTGCTGTCGTGGTCGTTGTCGTCGTCGGTGCCGTCGTTGTCTTCTTCGTCTATACACACTTTTGTTTTTGGTCAATAACTTCAAGATGAACAATTCTTATGAAATTTTTAAAACAATGTTCCTTGGCACAGCAAGAAGCTTTGACCTATTTTGGATATTGTGGCCCTGTTGGTTCTTGTCTCTCGTCTGCGAAGAATGTGACGAAGGCATGACATAGCGACCATAGATTCAGGTATAATTTTGGAAAAAAAAATTCCAATATTTTGCCATTTGTTGAACTTGGTTTTTTCAATAAGTTTTTTTTGTTTCCACTATATTAAAGCACCTACATGCCATAGACAGATGATGATGGTAAGTGGTTACATCTTTAGTAGTAACCAATATCCATTCCACTATTATGTCTCCTTGACCTATATTTTCCGCATCAATGAATTTGAATAAATTTTCGCTTTGGTCCATAATATCAACAATGTTTAAACAAATTGGAACTAGGAAATTTAATTTTTATGTGGATTTGTTGCATATAATCTTTAGATAAGCATTAAACTAACAGAATTTTATTCTGGTTCCAACTTTGGTAAATTTTCTGAAAATGTCAAAGACTCACAATTTTTTGTCTCGCCCTTGATGAACGTCACAGAAAGAGAGACATAGGCGTTCAAAGTATGAAGACGGCGAACAGCGTTAACTTTTACTAAATACAGAATATTTTGAAAACCCTTTGATATAGGAAGATAATATTTGGTCCAGTGGTAGTACTAATCAAGTGCTAACTGACCGACATAAATTCACGTGACCTTGACCTCAATTACAATGCCCAGTGACCAGGTGAAGTTTCTCTGCTGAAGTCCATTTCTCAATGACTAGAAGTGGTAGGTTGATAATATTTGGTATGTAGGTTGGTCTTGGGTAGTACATGTCAGTCTGGCAGGTGACTTTTGTCCTTGACCTCTATTTCAAGCCTAATGTCACATTAAGTTTCTCTGCTTAAGTCCATTTCTCAATAACTAGAAGTGGTAGGTTGATAATATGAGGTATATAGGTTGGTCATCAGTGGTACATTTCAGTCTGGCAGGTGACTTTTGTTCTTGACCTGAATTTCACGGTCTAGTGGCCAGGTTAAGTTTCTCTGCTTAAGTCCATTTCTCAATACCTAGAAGTGGTAGGTTGATGATATTTGGTATGTAGATTGGTTTTGGGTAGTGCATGTCAGTCTGGCAGATGACTTTTGTCCTTGACCTCTATTTCAAGCCTAATGTCACGTTAAGTTTCTCTGCTTTAGTCCATTTCTCAATAACTAGAAGTGGTAGGTTGATAATATGAGGTATATAAGTTGGTCATCAGTGGTACATTTCAGTCTGGCAGTTGACTTTTGTTCTTGACCTCAATTTCACGGTCTAGTGGCCAGGTTAAGTTTTTCTGCTTAAGCCCATTTCTCAATATCTAGAAGTGGAGGTTGATAATATTTGGTATGTAGGTTGGTCTCGGGTAGTACATATCAGTCTAAAAGAAGACTTTTGTCCTTGACCTCAATATCATGGTCTAGTTTTTAGCTCACCTGACCCGAAGGGTCGGTGTGAGCTATTGCCATCACTGCGTCCGTCGTCTGTCCGTCCGTCCGTCGTCTGTTAATGTTTCACATTTTCATCTTCTCCTCTGAAACCACGGAAGCAAATTCATCAACCATTACAGGAATGATGTACTAAAGGTCCTTAACAAAGACTACTCATTTCGTTCCGATCCGATAAAAACATGGCCACCAGCGTGGAACTTAGGTTTAACATTGGACCCTATGGGAAAAATGACATTTTCATCTTTTCCTCTGAAACTACTGAAGCAAATTCAACCAAACATTACAGGAATGATGTACTAAAGGTCCTTGACAAAGAATACTCATTTCGTTCCGATCCGATAAAAAACATGGCCGCCAGCGCGGAACTTAGTTTAACATTGGACCCTATGGGAAAATAACATTTTCATCTTATGCTCTGAAACCACTGAAGCAAATTCAACCAAACTTTACTGGAATGATGTTCTCAAGGTCCTTGACAAAGAATGCTGATTTGTTCCGATCCGATAAAAAACATGGCTGCCAGCGCGGACATAGTTTAACATTGAACCCTATGGGAAAAAATCACATTTTCATCTTCTCCTCTGAAAGTTTAAGCAAATTCAACAAAACTTTACAGGAATGATGTTCTCAAGGTCCTTGACAAAGAATGCTCATTTTGTTGCGATCCGATAAAAAACATGGCCTCCGGCAGAACTTAGGTTTAACATTTGACCCTATGGGTAAAATCACATTTTCATCCTCCTCTGAAACCACTGAAGCAAATTCAACCGAAATTTACACGAGTGATGTATGGAAAGTCCTGTACAAATATTGCTCATTTCATTACAATCCGATAGAAACATGGCCTCCAACATGGAACATAGTTTTACATTGGACTCTATGGGAAAATCATATTTTAGCTCACGTGACCCGAAGGGTCAATGTGAGCTATTGCCATCACTTGGCATCCATCGTCCGTCCGTCCATCCATTAAACTTTTCACATATTCATCTTCTCCTCTGAAACCACTGAAGCAAATTCAACCAAACTTTACAGGAATGATGTATGGAAGGTCCTTTACAAAGATTGCTCATTTCGTTCCGATCCGATGGCCGCCAGCGCGGAACTTAGGTTTAACATTGGACCCTATGGGAAAAATCACATTTTCATCTTCTGCTCTGAAACCGCTAAAGCAAATTCAACCAAACTTTACAGGAATGATGTACTAAAGGTCCATAACACCAATTGCTCATTTTGTTCCGATCCGACAAAAAACATGGACTCCAGTACGGAACATGGTTTAACATTGGACCCTATGGGAAAATCACATTTTCATCTTCTCCTCTGAAACTACTGAAGCAAATTTAACAAAATTTTTTGGAATAATGTACTAAAGGTCCTTTACAAAGATTGCTCATTTCATTCAGATCCGACAAAAAACATAGCTGCCAGCGCGGAACTTAGATTTAACATTGGACCCTATGGAAAAAGTCACATTTTCATCTTCTCCTCAGAAACTACCAAGGCAAATTTAACGAAACTTTATAGAAATGATGTACTAAAGGTGTTGTATGAAGATTGCTCATTTCGTTCGTTCTGATCCGACAAAAAACATGGCCGCCAGCGCGGAACAACATTGGACCCTATGGTAAAATCACATTTTCATCTTCTCCTCTGAAACTACTGAGGCAAATTTAACGAAACTTAATACAAGAATGATGTACTGCAGGTCTTAAACAAACATTGTTCATTTTGCTTTGATCCGATAAAAAAAAAAACATGGCAGTCAGGGAGGAACATAGTTTAACATTTGAGCATATGAGAAACTTTATAGGAATGTTGTACTAAAGGTCCTGTACAAAGATTGCTCATTTCGTTCCGATCCGACAAGAAACATGGCCGCCAGCGCGGAACTTAGGTTTAATATTGGACCCTTTGGGAAAAATCACATTTTCATCTTCTGCTCTGAAACCAGAGAAGCAGATTCAACCAAACTTTACAGGAATGATGTACTAAAGGTCCTTAACAACATTTGCTTAATTAACTTCCAATCTAACAAAAAAAAATGGCCAACAGCACGAAACTTAGGTTTACATTGCACCCTATTGGAAAAATCACATCTTCATCTTCTGCTCTGAAAACACTTAAGCAAATTCAACCATACTTAACAGGATTGATGTACTAAAGGTCCTGTACCAAGATTGATAATTTTGTTTCAATTTGACTAAAATCATGGCCACCGCAGCGGGGAACTTACTTTTAACATTGGACCCTCAGGGAAAAGTAACATTTTACGTAATCTTCTCCTCTGAAACTGCTGAAGCAAATTCAACCAAACTTTACAGGAATTATGTATGGAAGGTCTTTAACAAAGATTGCTCATTTAGTTACAACCGTATAGAAAACATGGCCACCAGCAGGGAACATAGTTTAACATTGGATTACCTATGGGAAAGTTACATTTTTATCATCTCCTCTGAAACCAGTGAAGCAAATTCAAGAAAACTTTACAAGAATGGTGTACAGAAGGTATTTTACAAAAAAATGCTCATTTCATTTCATTCTAACAAAAAACAAGGCCTCCAGTGCAGAACATAGTTTAATATTATAGCCAGGTACATGTATGTGAAAACCATACTTTTCATTATCTTCTCTGAAACTATTAAAGCAAATTTAAGCTGTATTGGAGTGATGTATTGAAGTTCCTTTGCAAAGATTACTCATTTCAATAGGATCAGACAAGACAAAAGCACTGGTGTCAATAGAGAACATAGCTATAGATAAGACCCCATTGGTAAAAAACATCTTTTTTGGTAATGCATGGCATAGACAAAGCATTTTGTCAGGTGAGCGAAACAGGCTCAGTCTCTGAGCCTCTAGTTTTCTTCTCCCATGAAACCTCTGAAACAAATTAAACCAAACTTTAGAGGATTGATGTACGGAAAGTACTTAACAAAAATACTCATTTCATTTTGATCCGGTAAAAAACATGGCCGCCACTGCAGAACATATAGTTTAACATTGGAGCCCGGTATGAGAAAGCCATCCTTGTCATCATCTTCTCTGAAACTATTCAAGCAAATTTAACTAAATGTATAGAAGGTCCTTTGCAAAAATTTCTCATTCCAATAGGATAAGACAAAAACAGGGGTGCTAATGGATAACTTAGCTACATATATAGACCCCATTTGTACATATTTTTGGTCATGCATGGCATAAGAAGCATTTTGTCAGGTGAGTGATACAGGCTCAGTCTCTGAGCCTCTAGTTTAGTGGCAAAGCTTAGTTTCTCTGCTTAAGTCCATTTCTCAGTAACTAGAAGTAGTAGGTTGATAATATTTAGTATGAAGGTTGGTCTTGGGTAGTACAAATCAATCTGGCAGGTGACTTTTGTCCTTGATCTCAAATTCACGGTCTACTGGCCACGTTAATTTTCTCTGCTTAAGTCCATTTCTCAATAACTAGAAGTGGTAGGTTGATAATATTTATAATACCCCCGCTTTGCCGGTGTTCATGGTGTCCGTCCGTCCGTATGTCCTTCCATCCGTCCGTCCGTCTTTCTGTACCAATAAGCTTGTATCCACTACTCCTCCTAAACTACTAATTTGAATTGCATGAAACTTATGAAGGCGCTTAATTACATATTTTAGATGTGCACTACGCTTCTTGTTTTCCAATAATTCCTTTTTTCCAGATTTTTAACATCTTTTGGACTTTGTCATTTTAGCTCAATGTAAATTATATGGTGACCACCTGGTATCCACCACTCCTCTCAAACCACTGATTGGAATTTCCTGAAACTTATGCAGGGGCTTAATTACATATTGTAGATGTGCACTACGCTTTTTGTTTTCCAATAATTCCTTTTTTCCCATATTTTTGTCATCTTTTGGAGTTTGTCATTTTAGCTCAATGCGAACCATATGGTGACCACCTGGTATCCACTACTCCTCCTAAACTACAAATTGGAATTGCATGAAACTTATACAGGAGCTTAATTTCATGTTGTAGATGTGCAATACGCTTTTTGTTTTCCAATAATTTCTTTTTTCCAGATTTTTGACATCTTTTGGACTTTGTCGTTTTAGCTCAGTGTAAACCATAAAGTGACCACCTGGTATCCATTATTCCTCCCTGACCACTAATTGGAATTTCATGAAACTTATGAAGGAGCTTAATTATATATTGTAGATGTGCACTACGCTTTTTGTTTTCCAATAATTCCTTTTTTCCAGATTTTTGTTATCTTTTGGACTTTGTCCTTTTAGCTCAGTGTAAACAATATAGTGACCACCTGATATCCACTACTCTTCTTAAACCACTGATTGGAATTTCCTGAAACTTATGCAGCAGCTTAATTGCATGTTGTAGATGTGCACTAAGACTTTTTGTTTTCCAATAATTCCTTTTTTCCAGATTTCTGACATGTTTTGGACTTTCTCATTTTTAGCTCGATGCGAAAAGCTAGTTTCCACTACTCTTCATAAACTAATGACTGGAATTTTGTTAAACTTATGAATGATAGGGAAAAGAAGGGAAACGGGGAATGTGTCAAAGAAACAACGACCCAAAGGGGAGTTACAACTCAAAACCACCATAAGATCTTCTTCAAAGAACGGTGAGGAAACCCCACACCAAACGGCAGGTCGGAGTTGGCCCCTAAATAAAGAGTAATCAAGTTCAGCGAAATAAACATCATCCTTAAGACTGCCATAAACATAAAGTGAACTAACTAGAAAACAGACAAGACACACAAAGGCATAATACATTTCCTGACTTAGGACAGGCGCAAACCTGCTGCGGCTGGGTTAAACTAGTTTTACTGGATCCAAACCTTCCCCCTCATATTAGCCAATGTGTTAACAAAAAAGTCAGCTTCCATCAAGATCCCTTCCTGTGAGGAGTTTAGCATAATGATTTCATGTATATACCGGAATACATAACCCGTGTCCATGCAATACTGGTTTTATAAATTTAGAATGTGTTTAGTTAAAATGCAAAGACCCTATCAAAAAATCAATGTTAATACCAAAGAAGGCCGTACGTAATGACTTGACAATACCGTAATTATAATCCTTATGAATTAGACGATTTAAAGGTTTTATAAGTTTGTTAGGCGAGTTTAAGTATTTTTTACTCTTATGTAAAACATTACCATAAAATAAGGGATGTGAAATGCCAGCCTTGATTAGATGTTTACAGGTTGCATTGTATTTATGAANTGAATTCCTGATCAATCGATATAGTAAAGTAAGCATCTACTAAATCCAAGGAGCATAAAAAGTCTCCCTTCTGAATCATATTCCTGACAGTTTCTATGGTTTCCATTTTAAAATGACAATATTTAACAAACTTATTAAGTTTCCTCAAATTAATAACAGGTCTCCACTTACCACCTTTTTTCTCTACTAAAAATAAATTTGACAAAAATTGTTCAGGTGTTGGAGAAACCGGTACTATTGCTCCTTTCTTAAGAAGTACAGATACCTCAGAGGAAATCAAATCCTTTTGCAACGGAGACCAATTAGGAATGGTGGGAATAACAGATTGCACTGGATATGAAGTAAATTCGATCCTATAGCCCAAAATGGTCTCCAAAATCCAAGGATCAGAAGTTAATTCTGCCCAATTATTAAAATAAATGGAAACTCTTCCCACACTAAAGATCTGATCAACAATACTTACTATCTGTTGTTGTTTAGAGTCAGGCCTCTCCAGTTTTTTGACTGTGAATTTACAAGCTGCTGTCTAAATCCTTGTGGTCTGCCCTGGGAAACTGTGGGTAAAGTTCTCAACAGCTGGCCTCTGCCAGTTCCTCTTACATTATAATTGCCACTAAACTGAGGTGTAGAAAACCTCCGTCTAAAAGACCTGCCTATACCTAGGCCACCTCTAACAACAAACCCCTGACCTCTTCCTGAAACTTTATTTTTAAGTTTATTTCCTTTGCCAATGTTATCTAAAGTTTGGCCAAAATTATCACCAAACAAAAAGGTTGATAAAGGCTGTGAAGGCTTACAAATACTTCTGAAAGAAGTATTAATACAAGGTCTTAAACTGTTACGGCGTTTCATACTAATCTCATAAGATGAGTAGCAAAGTAACACAGCTGAATTAATAAGTTTAGCATAACCTTGCTGTAAATCAAAAGCAGATTTATTCTGACGGGACTTAACAATGTCATCCAATGCAGAAGAAAGAGCTGATATACCACCAACCAGATATTTCTGAATAGCCTGAAAGGACAAATCTGAAGATCTATTCATTTTAGCAAGATCTAGCCACAGCTCCTCATTAACCCTGGGAACTACCAGGTTTTCACAGTTTTGAGGAGGAGGATACTTGTCTAAAATCTTGTCCAACTTATCCATAGCAGGTTTATTGACCCAAGCCTTATTTAACTGTGAGGCTAAATCAACATTAATAGCGGGACCTTTCTTATCCTCGCCCCCATACTGCAAATCAATGAACAATGAATTACCTGACTCCAAACAGCCTTCAGATTCAACTATATCTGAAAATTCAGGGTCATAAACAACCTCTTCTAGATTATCCTGATCGACAGCAACCTGATCAAAATCAACCAAATCAACATCAGGGACCTGATTATCAACAGAAATAGAAAAATTTTCATACCGTGGAGACTTTACCACTGGCTGTCTAGATCCCAAATTTTGGTCTGAGAGAGGTCTCTTACGAGTAATACTACAAGGATTACTCATCTCAACCTGTCTAAAGGGAGGATTTTGACGTTCCTCAAATACATCATGACGAGTACTATACTCATTCCCCTCTGGTTCATCATAAACAAGTAAATCATCCTCCAATACACTAGAATAACCAGGGGATATTAAAAATCCAGGCCTTCTCACAACAGGTTCAGAAAGAACATCTGACCTAAGTTTAGGATTACTACCATGTGTGAACACTTGAGGCATTTGTCGTTCCTCAAATCTATTATTATTAGTAAAAAGAGGCATTTGTCTTTCCTCCATTAAATTGTATCTATTTCTAGTACTTAACTTACCAGTATTAGTTGAATGCAGGGGCATTTCACGTTCCCCTAAATTATACTGGCCACTCTGGTATTCCGAAACATCAACATTGTCCGAAAAGGTTACACCCTCTCTCAAAGAACTGGAAGTAGAAACGAACTGCTTCAAAGTAGGCATAGGCCTAGGGAGACTCTGAACTGTCTTAGTAGCTTCACTTGCCCTAGAAGACAACGAAGACTGTGTGGGAACTACCACGACAGAAGGCAGAAAGCCGGCACTGTAACCGGAAGTCAACAATAAATTGCCGCTTGCGTCCATGAAAGGAACAGCTTCATATTTAACCTCAGAACCAGACACAGCCTGTGACATATCCTGACAAAGAGAAACACTTAAATCCACCTTATCATCCAAACCAGAACTATTTCTACCTGAGCCAAGGGTTAAATTGTCCATTTCATTGTCGCTTATATCGCTGTACAAGCGATGATCATCAACCATAATGACCTTTTGTTTTTCTTTACCGTGCTTTTTACCCATATTAAAGTCACAAAATAAATCCACGTGTTCAAAATAATAAAGTATTAAGATATAATCCGAGGCGACATCCACTAGGCACTGCGAAAAATTGAAGGGGCATGCTTTTCCACGGGTGTTTTATATGGGTGGGTCACATGACTGTCGTACCATTGTTATTGAAATGTATTTCTATTGTCTTCTAACAGTGAGGCGACATATAGGGTACTCGAGAATCTACAAAATGACTCTGAGATGCGGAGATATATTGAATAAGAATTAATGACTCACCTTGCATAATTATATGTTGTAAGTATTAGGAAAATAATGAAGGAAACGAGAACACACTTCGATACACGTACTTGGCGTCCGGTTGTCAAATAACTCCCAGAAACAAGGGACACAATTCGTGTCGCAAGAGTCGCAAGTTTTATATAGGGGAAATCCGTAGCTCTATGGTAGGCAACTATAAAAAAATCAGCACAAGGACCATAAGAGCTACGGTTCCGCAGCTAGTTATTTGTAAGTGTTCTTAGATATCACTACTTGTCTGAAAATACAGTCTGTCTTCCTATGGAAGTCTTGGCAACATGTCTATGTCATTTCTTATAGGAAACAATAATTTGATCTTGCATAAGGTCATATTAAAAATCAGGATATCTTTCACAAGTGTAAGAAATTTCGTATTTTCTCGAGTGGAGCGTATCTGAACCAGAGGAAAA
>MJUU01036356.1:17418-28838 GCA_002080025.1 Modiolus philippinarum | reverse complement strand
GAACACAACTTGACCCAATTTTGCGTAAACCTTGTATTGGCTGGTGTGTCCGCGCATTACTAAGAAAACCGAACAATAGGAATGTTAAAAGAAAGATTTTACAAAACGAACCATATGATAAAGGAAACCTACATGTATTGTTTTGTTGGTTTAATGACGCAAATTCGTGTATTAAAATTACAAAATACTTGAAAAGGGGGGTTAAGAACAAAAGTACATGTACAATGTAGGGTTAAACAGATTAGCTGTTTTTAGCCTTTTGAAGTAAATTTGGTATTTTTGCACCAAAAATTTGTAATTTTTTTCTTCTTCACAAACAATGTCAAATATTAAAAGTTAAAGTTGTAAACTTGTTGATACTACATTTTGCATGTTTTGTGTTTGCCAAAAGTGGCTTTGACATCTTAAGGTCGCTGGTGCATGGACATGCTAGATGCGCAGACACCGGTTCTCACACTGTACATTTTGTTGTACATGTACAGCAACTTCTAAAGGTTTTATTTAGAGTCGATAAACATACATATTACACAAGCTCTAGTCAGCTTTAAAACTGACTATTACACACATTACAAATATACATGTACAAAGAATACAAAACAATCCTTTGCACATACAGCATGTACATGTATGATAATGTATAACATACATGTAAGACAGAACTTTCAAGACCAATCAACTCAAAAGGAGTAGGTTCGGTATGGTACCTTAGCTTACCATCCCCTGAAAAAATCACTGACCTGATTTCGGCCAAAAATATACACAACACTTAAGCCAAGAATTTTTGTTCTTTTTGCAAATTACATTTCCCTACAAATGTACATGTACTTCCTGTCAATACACATTTTTATGCCCCGCCACGAAGTGGAAGGGGCATATAGATTTACCCTTCTCCGTACGTCCGTACGTCCCGATGTTAAGTTTTGCGTTTAGGTCCATATGATATATTGGCAACCTCTTGTGGTATTTTGATAATATTACATCAGTACATGCACCTTGATTAGTACTAACAGATTCACTAACATGACCTACATTTTACGTTTGAGTGACCTTGGTTTTAATTTTGCGTTAAATTCCATTTCTCAACAACTATGCATTATAACAATATGATGTTTCATCAAACTAATAACCTTGATGAGTACTACCCAAAACATTGACAGTTAGGTGGCTTTGACCTTTATTTTATGCTTGAGTGACTTTGGTTAAATTTTGCGTTAAATCAATTCCTCAACAACTATGCATTATAACAATATGATGTTTCATCAAATTAATTGCCTTGACGAGTACTACCTTAAACATTGACAGTTAGATGGCTTTGACCTATATTTTACACTTGAGTGACTTTTGTTAAATTTTGCGTTAAAGTCCATTTCTCAACAACTATACGTTATAACAATATGATGTTTCATCAAATTAATTGCCTTGATGAGTACTACCCAAAACATTGACAGTTAGGTGGCTTTATTTTACGCTTGAGTGACTTTTGTTAAATTTTTCGTTTAAGTCCATTTCTAAACAACTACGCATTGTACCAATGTGATGTTTCATCAAGTTAAATACCTTGATGAGTACTACCCAAAACATTGACAGTTAGTTGGCTTTGACCTATATTTTACGCTTGAGTGACTTATACTAAATTTTGCTTTTAAGTCCATTTCTGAACAACTACACATTATACCAGAATGATGTTTCATCAAAATGATGGCCTTGACGAGTACTACCCAAATCATTGATAATTGGGTATATTTGACCTATATTTAACGTGTGAGTGACTTTTGTTGAATTTTGCATTTAAGTCAGTTTCTTATCAAGTAAGTATGCTATCCCAATGTTGTTGCATCAAAATAAATCAACGTTTCATCAAAATGATAGCCTTGATGAGTACTATCCAAATCAAGGCCAATTAAGTGTTTTTGACCTACATTTTACGCTTGCATGACTTTTGGTAAATTGTGTGTTTTACATGTACTCGTTTTAACAACTACAAAACATATCATTATGATGTTACATGAAATTATTACTCATATTTGTGAGTACCCAATTTTTGGACAATTTGTTGACTTTGACCTCCATTTTATGCTTAAATGATCATGATTTTGTTTAATTTTTGCATTAGGCCCTTTTCAAACATGTTTAATTGGTGAATACTACATAATTCCTGGATAATTTGATAACCTGACTAATATTTAATGTTTAAAAAACAACGGCAGTAGAATACCGAAGGAACAAGGGAAGCGATGACTACAAAAATCGAAGTCCAAAGACATGGCAGAAACGGTAACAGATAAAAACAAAGACAAAACAAGGACGTGAGACAGCTACAATGCACGGAAATAGATAACATTAAGAACTAAGGCACTCATAGTGTGAACTCCCATGAAAACCGGGAGTGACATCAGGTGCTCCGGAAGGATAAGCATGTCCTGCTCCGCTAGCGGCACCCGTCACACTATCAGTGAGTCAATCCGGGGTTGAGTCAAATCCGGTTATGTTAAAAGACTTTAGTATGGTATTTTTGTTACTTTCCATTATTCAACAAAAGTTTATTGAACAATCATCTGTAATGCTACTTCCTGATGATTCGTTGACCGGGAACTAATTTTTATGCCTGATTGACTTAGGTTATCTATTGTGATAGATTTGTCGGCGGGGCATTCGTGTCTTATAGACACATTCTCTAGTTACATTGGTATTTGCACAACCTCATGTTTTTCTTGATTTCTTCTGATATGTTGCGCTAAATCCAATTGGACGTGTATTAATTAATGTCGAAATTAGGGATTTCTTGTGTTCCTTATCGGTTGCTTTTGGGTTTTGAAGTTTTGAAGAAACTGTGAGTACTCTTTCGAGGTCGGTACTTTTTGCTGTACCTTTTACTACTTGTTATTGCATTTGTTTTCTGTATTGATCTCGAGTATTAAAACCATTTCAATTGATTTTTATACTTTATTTACATGTAATTGCTGTTTTGTCACACCACTGTCCCAGGTTAGGGGGAGGGTTAAGCATTCACCAACCGGTTTAATTCGCCTCTTTAAGTGCAGTGCCTGTCCAAAGCTAGGAACCCGTAGTCCAGTGATAGGCTCTGTTTACTTGTTTATTGTTAATCGTTTTTGTTTTTTTCAATAGAATAGGTCAAATGTTGTATTTCTTGAAAAATTTCACATTTGGTGTTTTTAGGACCTTTTACAGCTTATAAAATTACTCTATGGGCCCCGGTCCATTGTTGAAGGCCGTAGTGTAACCTGTACACCATGTGTGCATTCCGTCTATTCAAGAATCATCAATGAAGCTCGTATCCAAAAATTTGAAAACCCCAAATAGGTAATGATGTTGAAGAGCTGTGCATAATCAAAAATATCAAACCGATTGCCCAATCGGACTAAGTACATCTTTGTGTATAAGTACATATGTAGATAACCCTTAGATTCGGAAAACTTGAAACACTTTGACCTACATGCATCATTCACTTTGGTTAAGTTTTTTGTCCGACTTGTTTCCACAAACACTGTATGGCCTACTGTCATTATCATTTAGGTTGGTGTGCATGTACGCCTTGGGGAGTCAGTCAGCATCCAACCCAAATAAGGTCACTTTCATGCATCATTGACTTTAATTAAATTTTTCGTCTGTCTTGTTTTCAAAGATACTGTCATCTTCGCTAGCCAATGGTTACGATCCGCTCCTCTCCTCTTGGCTTAAGCAAAGATGAGATACTGTATGGCCTACTACATGTATCATCTAGGTTGGTATGCAGCTGCATCTTGGGGAGTCTGTTAGCATCTGACCCAAATTAGTTCACTTTGACCTTCATTTCATGCGACATTGATTTTTTTAGAGATAAGCTTTCTTAGCTCATGGCCTAAAAGGCCATGTAAGCTTTTGTCATCGCTTGGCGACCGTTGTCAGTCTGTCAACAATTCACATTTTAATCTTCCCCTCTGAAACCACTGGTCCAATTTAGACCAAACTTTGGTAAATCGTCCTTGTATGGTCCCCTTTCAGAATTATATCCGAGATCTTGATTACCAACAAACATGGCTGCCACTACTAAAAATAGAAAACAAGGTGGTGTATTTTAAAAAACATTATCCTCCAAAACTACCAAGCCAATTTATGTCAAACTTACATGTTACCCGTACTGTATGGTACAGTGATCCTCTTTCAGAATTATTTCAGATGACTGACCGTCCGTGAACCAAGATGGCTGCCACAGCCCAACTTAGTTTAATATAGGACTCTATGGGAACTTCATTAAAAATTTTCCAGAACTATTTGCTCAATTTGAACCAAACTTTGTTGGAATGGTCACTAGATTGGTCCCTTTCAAGAATTATATCCAATGACCCCACCNGCAGAGGCATCGGCCCAGTGGTAATAAATATCAAAATACCGAAGTTACTGTTAATTTATTTTCTGCATATGCGCATTTCGACAACTTATGTCTCATCAGTGCAGATTAAACCAAAACCTTTGGAACTTAGTATAACAAAGGACCCTATGGAAAATTCATTGAAAATTCTTCTTATCATGTACTACTAACACAATTTTAACCAAACTTTGGTGGAATGGTCACTAGGTGGGTACCTTTCAGATTTACATCAGATGACTCCACCCGCCAATCAAGATGGCCACAGCAGCTGAACGAAGTTTAATAAAGGACCCAATAGGAAATTTATTGAAAAATCTTCTTGTCCAGAACTACTTGCTCAATTGGAACCAAGCGTTGGTGGAATGGTCACTAGATGGGTACCTAAACACAATGTATATACCTTATATATATTAGTGTTTCCTGCATCTTTTGAAAAGGGCATGGTAATTTTCTTCCTTTAGGGCACATAAAGCACGATCAATTACACTATTAGGGCACCTTTATAGTGAATGCCCATTTTCGAAATGAAGTAAACAACATTACATATTTTCTTAATAAATATACAGCTGATGTCTGCAATATTCAAGAAAGCACAGTACAATACACCTGCAGCATGTAAAAAAGATGTGTAAATGGACCCCTGCTGATACATAATGACCAAGACTTATAGACATTTTAAAGATAGTAACCTTTTAAGAGGTAAATTGTTAGATAGTACCATTGATGATACTACAAGTTCTCAGATGACTTTATCACCGTTGCGAGTGATAAAGAATGAATTGTAGGATTCTCACCTAGTGAAAAAGGTATCAAGTGCTAATTCGACTTGGAGCCAAACTTACCATATTTTCCTGATTTTATAAAAATTGTTTTGCAAAGTATCAAACAAATTTAATTTGAAACCAAATTATTTTTCTATTTAATTGATTTGGATTCCAATGACACCTCCCACGAACAAAGATGGCTGCCACAGCCAAACTTACATAGGACCCTACGGGAAATTCATTGCTTGGCGACCGTTGTCAGTCTGTCCACAATTTACATCCACCAACCAAGATGGCCGCTACAATTGAACTTAGTATAACAAAGGACCCTATGCAAAATTCATCGAAAATTCTTCTTATCATGTACTACTAACCCAATTCTAACCAAACTTTGGTGGAATGGTCGCTAGGTGGATACCTTTCAGATTTTCATCAGATGACTCCACCCGCCAATCAAGATTGTCACAGCAGCTGAATGAAGACGAAGTTTAATAAAGGACCCAATAGGAAATATTGTGAATCGCGGTAAAGTTAACGTCACCTTACAGCCGCCATACTTTATGACGTCGCGTATCTTTAGTTACAAGTTGAAAATAAAATCATAGTAATGGCAGACGCATTCATCATTCAGATGCCTTAATGAATAGTTAACCTAATATACAACGCGAACCAAAGACCATAAACCCAAACAGGAAATTTATTGAAAAATCTTCTTGTCCAGAACTACTCGCTCAATTGGAACCAAGCGTTGGTGGAATGGTCACTAGATGGGTACCTGAACACAATGTATATACCTTATATTCAATGACACCTCCCATGAACCAAGATGGCTGCCACAGCCAAACGTATATAGGACCCTACGGGAAATTCATCGCTTGGCGACCGTTGTCAGTCTGTCCACAATTCACATTTAAATCTTCCCCTCTAATTAAGTCTCCCAAACGAAGTTTGTGGAGACTTATTGTTTTTACTCTGTTTCTTATTATTATTATTATTATAATTATTATTATTATTATTATGTCGCCCCAGAGGTAGTCGGGGAGACATATTGTTACTGTTCCGTTTCTTTGTTATTATTATTATACTTTCTTATTATTTTCCTAGAATAATTTTGTCCAGGCGAGTTCTCAGAGTTGCCTGAACAGAATCACTTGATACTTTGCACACCGTTGGAACACTATGTGAAATTATGCCTAACGGTGAAAAAATTTTCAAAATGGCCGCCATTTCCAAGATGGCCGCCATTTTACGTCGAAATTTCAACTTTGTCCGATTTCAACGAAAATTGATTTCTAGGCAGATTTTGACGCTGCGAACAAGATGGAATCATCGAATTGGCTGCAAGGGGCGACATCAGCTATCGCTTGCAATTGCAAATCTAGTATTGTTATTGCTTTTCTCTTTTATTTTCTGCCAATGATTTTTGTCCGGCTTAGTTCTCAAAGATGCCTGGACAGAATTCATTCATACTTGGCACAAAGTTGAACCACCATGAGAAGATGTGCATACACTAACAAAAATTTTCAAAATGGCTGCCATTTTCAAGATGGCCGCCATTTTACGTCAAAATATTGAGGATTCCGTAAATCAGGAACTGAAAGCCAGAGTTTGTTCATATTTTGTATTAATGTTTAATAAGATGAGAGGAAGGAATTCATGCAAAAAAATTTTGCAAAATGTCCGCCATATTCAAGATGGCCGCCAATGGAATCATGGAAAGGCAAAAAAGGAGGGAAAATTAAAAGTGCTCAGAATTGAACAAAACTTCATGGAAAGGTTGTGTTGCATATTGAAAGTTGGTTTCTAGTCTCAAAAATTTCAGAATGCGGAAAATTGTCATGACAATTGGGAAAAAGGCTTTAAAGATCAGAGTGCTATGAAATGAATGAAGTTGAAAGGAGTTTCTTGTTCTGAAGTCTGATTTGGGAGTTCGTTTGGGAGACTTGTGTATCAGCATCCTGATACAATTATAAATATTTTAGACCATACTTTGGTTAAATTGTCCTTGTATAAGATTTCATTGAAAAATCTTATTTAGAATTATTTGCTCATTTGGAACCAAACTATGGTGGACATGGTGGAATGGTCATTAGATTGATCCCATTCAGAATTTATTCGATGACACCACCTGCCAGCCAAAATGGCTGCTTTAGTGGAAATTTGTTTTACATTTCAAGGCCCTTATTGGAAATTCATAGAAGTTTAACATGTTTAAAAACCTGTATGAAATCACTTGGCCTATTAAATTGTAGGTAAACCTAATCGTTATAATGTCTACTTTGTCATGATAACTGTTTGCCAGGTGAGCGATTACAGGCTCCGGGCGGCCTCTGGTTCAACGGTTTATTCGTGATTCTTTAACATTTTGCAAATCAAATTCACGTTTCTCCAACATAGTATAACAATGGATTGGCTTGTTGTTTAATTTGCAATTAATTGTGTTTTATTGACAACATACAGCGAAACCTCAATTAATTAACTTTCATAGAGTTGTACATGTTATATTTGATTAACTTGACAAAAATCATATAATATTTTAAGAAATGAATAAAAGAGTGGAAAATAAAAAGGATTTGTATTGAGGTAGTACGGGAAATTAGAATTGCGCATCATTCTTGCGCATGTGACTTAAAATGGAATTCACTACGGGAACGTTGCCGAAACCATTTTCAATGTCTTATAATAGTTAAATTTGATGAAATATGCCACTTTTATTAAGTAACCACTCAAAATATTGAACCTTTCAGCTTACTCCTGTCCCATTAAGGGGAGATACAATGTAATTTGTATAGAAATAATAGAAAAAAAATATTTTTGCAATTTATTCAAAATTAGTTTGGTGACCCCCCAAATTTTTTTCATGGAAATTGAAGGACAGTATATAAGCTATTAATTTACCAAATTTAAAAAATTCTATCTGATGTAACTAAAAAAATTAAAAATTTTGTTAAAATTCGCTAATTTTCCCTATTATTTCAACCAAAATAGCAGATTTTTACATTTCATATTTCATTCTTATATGGACGGTGACCCCTTATTTTTATTTTATTTTTTGTATGCTCTAATAACAAAGAGTGAATCATGAAAAAATCAGAAAATTCTATCTGACAGAATTTTAGACCGCCGTACCACCTTAAACAAAAGTGACTTTAAAAATCCTTGATGATAAATAATAGTTTTACATTATACACTCTACTTGACATGCTTGGTATGTGTACAAAAAGTTGTTGCATATGCTTTAAATTATTTATAATTTTTATGACAAACTAAAACTGTGCTTCATAAATATTTTACTCTATGAAATTACGGAGGTTTGCTCCTCATGTTTTGGGATTTCTGTCAGATTTTCG
This sequence comes from Modiolus philippinarum, assembly GCA_002080025.1. NCBI lineage: Eukaryota > Metazoa > Mollusca > Bivalvia > Mytilida > Modiolidae > Modiolus > Modiolus philippinarum. The sequence continues at coordinate 20,355 of MJUU01036356.1, read as the reverse complement.
GAATTATCGGGTTTTATCCATTTGAAAGCATTATAATTTTTTGCTCATTGACCCCCTTATTTTTTCCCATAAGTTCATTTTAAACATCTTAATGAGCATTTTGTAATTATGTCATTAATTTTTTTTTATTCTGTCACATTCATTCATGGTCAAACCTTAGTAATGTTAATCCTATGAAAAATCAGAGTTCAGTTTCCTGCCAAATTTTTAATCACTTATATCTCAAAAACGAGATCATCAACCTATGAATTTTATTCACTAAAACTACTTCTTTTTTAATTTTCGATCAAAAAATCACATTTATTTGAAATCCTATTTAGTTTCAAATGGAGTATACGTAGCGAACCCCCTTAAGTTCCATGCAGTGGGTGCGAATTGAAAACCTCTTAAAAATGACACATAGTTAGCAAACTTTAATATTTACATGTACTAATTAGTATGCCATCAAAATTATTAGAATGAAATTCAATTTATCATTAAAAAAAATATATAAATATGTTACAGGACAAATTGGAATTCAATAGGATCTGGAATCCTCCTAGTGCAAATGGGAATTCTGATTTGTCCTAGTACAAATTGGAATTCAAATTTGCCCTGATTAAAATCCAGGGTAAACTGGAATTCTGATTTCTACTAGGACAAATTGAGATATCTTGATTTGTACCATGTGGATTCTGGATCCTTCTTACTTTAATAAACCAAATCAATTAATTGTTCTAGGTAGTTTTTTAAATAATAATTCCACTGTTTTAGCTATTTTTTCATAACATTTTCTGCAAAATTTTAAGAAACCATATCTCAATGAATGAACCCGGAGGATATGCTGGATGAGGATTATTCTCTGAATAAGCCGTAAGGCTTCGTGGGTTTAATTGAAATTTGTGTCAACAAAGTAGCCACGTGCCTTTCTATTTACTTAAATTCTAACCTTCAAATGTCATGCACGGACGGATACACCCTGGCAGTATATAAGGCCAGAGGAGTCCCGTGCACGCGCTTTTTTTAAGGAAGTCATACAAAGTCTACACATGATTTGTTGGGAAAAGGGAGGGAAACTTAGATAAGGGAGGGCAATTAAACCCTCGAAGCCTTACGGCTTATTCAGAGAATAATCCTCATCCAGCATATCCTCCGGATATTTGGATGAGGGTTCATTCTCTATCATAAAGCCTCCAGGCAACAAATCATTAAATTCTCCATATTCTTGGCTGTAAATGAAAATATTTCCCAAATTAAATCACAATACTCATTAGTGTTTTATATTCACTGTATCAAGATGACATATTAACTGTTTAAACTGAAAAATACCCCACCATGTACTAAGTATTATCACATTATTCCATAAATTCTCCATACGATAAATTATAATCCCATGTAAATGCATTTCTTCTGAATGCAAGCACATAAAACACACATGACAGTCGGAATTAATCCATCCAATGCTCCTGTCCTTTATATATGGAATATAGGACATTTTGTTTTTGATACGGACTTTATCACGGCCAGTATCAAGTGAGCCCGTTAGGGCGAGCTTGATGCGTTACGCCGTGATAAAGTCCGTATCAAAAGCAAAATGTCCTATATTTCTTTTATCGGTCATTCACAAAATAATTAATAAAATTCTATAATAACTTGCAATAAGCTGAAATTTCTACTTTAGCACTATTAATCAATTGATTTTTTTTTTTTTTTGCAATAATTTGTATGCATTCTTCATTCAACGTATTACGCGTATGAACACGACAATTAGTACAAAAACATGACGTCAGCATAGCCTTAAAAGTGACCGATATTTTCGTGATAGCGTCCAGTTCGGCGATACTGACAATATGTCTCTGTAGATCAAAGAAAATTCATACAAATTACCGATAAACATGTATCTAATCCACATACATTTTCTCAATCCATAAAGTACCCTTCACGATTCGTACAACTGAACATTTCCTATGGCCAGTATACTGTAAAACATGGTAAAATAAAAATGTTATTTCTCTGACAAAACACAGTTAGTAAAAGATGAACATGAATATACTCCTCTATTATAAAATTTGTAAAATGTATTTGCACTTGACCAGTTGGCAGTTTAATGTAAGTCCTGAAGCAAATGCCTTCGAAGTTGAAGCTCCTCAGAAAGAGTGTGCGGAGAATATAGATATATCAATACCTGCTAAGTTTAAAACGTTTTTTAATTATCGTGCTAAGGTTGATGATGACACCTCTCTATGAGTTTTATACGAGATGAAAAGTCTCTTAATTTTTGTGTTACTTTAATATAATGCATGAGAGTATTAACTACACACAACTTCTCATTTTGAAATCTGTCAATTGGTATCTCCTGGTGTCGTTTACCAGGTTTTGTTATCTCATCAATAGTGAATACTACGTAGTCACCAAATATAGATAGCAAATTAAGTTTCAAACAATTCAAAGTTTGAACTCTCTGCGCAGTCGACAAAGCTAATAATGCAACCAGCTTTAGGGTCAACTCTTTTAAATCTAGATTTTGTAATGGCCAGAGAGTTAATAAATAATTTAAGACTATACTAACATCCCAAGTGTATGTATACTTTGTTTTTGGTGGTTTTTCTATGTATACAACTTTCATAAACCGAGTTATCAAATAACTTATAACCACAGACTGCTAATGTCTGACAAATTGCAGATTTGTGTGAATTTATTACACTGTAAGACTTGTTATTAACTACTAGTGAACTTAAATAATTTAAAATTTGACTCTCAGATGGTGGTTTGGGATTGATTATGTCTGACAGACTGTTCTGAAAGGTTTTTACTTTTGACCTGATATAATGCAAGCGACTAGAAATAAATGGTTTTTGCACAAGAGACGACATTTTTTGTTGTGTACCAGCTGAAGTAAATTTTCTATGTTTGGTAACATTTATGGAATACCAATTAAAGAATCCAATAATGCTGGGT
>MJUU01036353.1:8829-52401 GCA_002080025.1 Modiolus philippinarum | reverse complement strand
CAGTACAAGAAACAGATATTCCACCATATCCTTTCACAAAAATCGCATTAGATCTTTCAGAACCTTACCCAGAAACATTATCAGGTAACAAATACATTAATAGTTTTATAGATTTATACTCTGGATGGCCAGAGGCATACCCTGTAAAAGATAAGACTGCAGAAACTGTTAATTGACGAGATATTTGTCAGATTTGGAGCAGCATTAGTCATGGTTTCTGATAATGGTTCTGCAAATGTAAATAAGGTTATGAAGGAAACATGTGAAACACTCAATATACATCATATTACTACATCTTACTATCATCCACAAAGTAATGGCCGTGTGGAACGATTTCATAAAACACTACATGATGTTCTTTCGAAAAAGATAGAAAACAATGTACGAACATGGGATTTGTATTTTAAATAAAGCGTTGGCTGCTATACGTTTCAACATCTGTGAATCATCAAAATTCTCTCCATTTTACCTTTTGTATAACCGTGATCCTGTTTTACCAGTAGATAACTTGTTAAAACCACACAGACGTTATTTTGGGGAGGAACAGCATAAAATTGCCCTCCAACAACAACACAAATCATTTGCTTTAGTGCATAGATATATGAAACAAGCAAAACGTAGACAAGCTAAATATGCAAACAAAAATACCAAAGACGAAGGTCTTGAAGTAGGTAGTCCTGTATGTTATAAAAATCACTTACGAAAAAGTAAATTAGAGAAACGCTGGAAACCATATTATAGAATAATAGAACAAACATCTCCAGTGTCTTTCATAATTAAAAATGAATTAGACGGTACTACAACCAAAGCTCATGCTGAACATCTCAGATTGGCTAAAATTGATGAATGGGAACTTCCAAAAACTCAGAATAATCGTAAATTAAGAAAAGCCGCATATGTCGTGCCGCCAGAAAGTAGTTCTGAAGAAAATTCCGAGCGTGAAACAGATGACGAACTCCCGTTAGTCAAAATAGCTAACCGTTATCGTAAACAACGCAATAGTAGCTCGTCCAAAGATGAAGGTGATATTCCTTTAATGGAACTTAAAAAGATCATGCAGGAAAAGTCATCACCGCGATAACACTACCAATGAAACTTTATCAAGTGACAACATGTCTGATTCAGATAAAACTTATGATTTCACTACTAATAATGACTCAGATATGTCAATTAACTGTACAAAACTTAAAAGAAAGAAAAAGGGAAGGAAATTTGTAGGTGCTGTTACTACAAAGCAAAAGATTTCGAAGTCCGATTTCAAAACGGAGAAGCTAAAACAACTTTTTAGTGCTATAACAGACGTATTATAAGGCTTCATAATATGTTTTGTTTAAAAGAAAAGTATTTAATTGTATATAAATAATGTTTTTATTACCCTATCTCGATCTTTGCAGACAAGGGCAGCCTGAAAGAGAAGGTGACTTGTTAACTAATGTATTTTCATTGCGTACATGTAACATTTTGACTTATATGACCCAATTTATTTATTTATTTATTTTATTTATTTTTGAAGACCTTTACCTGTCAACATTAAGCATAAATCAACCCAGGGATCTAAAGGTACAATTAGGGTGGTCATTCCAGAGGACATTACTGATAAAAAGAGAGACATAGTGTCATCAAATATTTAAGGAGCGACAAATCGGTGGCAGTATTCTTAAAGAGGAACAATCAGATATTTGGTGCATCCACGTGTTTGTCATTTTTAAGTTTCAATTTTGTAAGTTAGCTGGGATTTTTAATTGTATTGTAAGTTAATTAGTTTACTAAATATACAAAAATCTATAATTTCGATTTTATTCTCGTTGTAGAGATTATAAATATTGATTGATTGATTGAATATTGTTTAACGTCTACTCAGCAATATTTCAGCTATATCAAGACGAGAACAAGTTTGTTAATAAATAATCACTTTGGGGTATGGAAAGGGCCATGGGACGGGAAATTCTGACTGCCACTGGAAAAGTAGGGTGAAATCGTCAAGGGCGGGGAATTTAGCCTTGTAGCCGATCACCTACGGACCACCCCAAAAAGAGCTTGCTACAAGGGTTCTTTAACGTGCAGGAAGCGTGGCGTTTCTTCCAACACGTGGACCTGAGTTTACATCCCATCCGAAAGATGGGTTGTGTATTTATTAATCCCGCACAACCACGGAATGGGTCCTATTTCTATATCCCGGGATCCTCGGGGTCAGCCTCCGTTTAGGAGGGGTCACACCCCGCAAGCCGGAGATACTAGGTCCTATTTCTATATCCCGGGGTTCCCTCGGGGTCCTCTGTTAGGAAGACTCATACTCCAAGCTCAGAGAATGCTGCGGGCCTATTCATTAGCCGGGAGATTATAAATAAGATGAAGCTATTACCCTTATTTTTCATTTTTGGTATAACCAGTGTTATTGTCGCCAAAGACAATGTAATTTTCCATAAGATAAATGAAATCTAAATGGCTTGTTACATTTATAATTGATCTCAAGCCTTATGAAATTTTTATTACAAGATTAACAAAAGATTTGAAGAATGCGTTATTGACCGCTCACGGAATCTTCATTGTGTCACGTTTTCATGGTCAAATACAAGAAGGTTGGTCTGATAAATTGGGAACTTTAAAACAAGATATTCAAAGGATTACAAATTGTTAGTGAATCGATCGAAAAGATCCGTTGCTCAAATAAAGGGGAAAATCCTTAGTTTTTTGTTTGGAACAGGATCTGAATCTGATTTGGATTCAATTCGACAAGGTGTAAATACTTTAGCTCAAAACCAGAATAAGATAGTTCATGTTCTGGAAGAGAGCCTGACAATTTTAAATGTATCAAGGATGCATACTGCGGAAAATAGGGACGCCATTAATAAATTAATCTTTGATGTAGGTGAAGTTCAAACGGGATTACATAACTTGAGTGAAATCGTCAACCAACGTTTTTATGAAATTGAAAATTTCATGTAAAAGTATACTATATTGGACACCTTGACATATCGATTATCTCGTTTGGTTTTATCTTGAGAATTTAAAGATACAAATAAACATGCTGTCATTAGGTTATCTTAGCCATAGTGTTATATCACCAGACCATCTTAAGGAGGTATTGTTAGAAATTAAATCACAGCTTCCGCCTTCTGTTCAACTGCCAAGTGACCCAGAAGATAAATTATGGGAATATTATAGAGTTTTGAATTGCCATACAATTTTTGAAAACAGCCTTTTAATTGCCCTTATTAGATTTTGATAATAAGTTTAAAATATTTAGTACATTCAATCTTCCAATACCTTATGTAAGTAAAGATAACAAAGAAACTGCAACAATGACAGCCCATTCGGTGTTAAAAACAACTACAATAGGAGTTTATATTCAAAGATGTAAATATGTATTATTAACGCAAGACGAAGTTGAAAAATGTACACATCCAATAGCTAATTTTTCTAACATTAAAAGTCCAGTGTATAGGATATCTCTAAGTAAATTGTGTGTCATTGCTTTATTCATGAAAGATGACAAAGCCATTAATAACTATTGTCAAACAATTGTCACATTAAATTCGATTTTACCAATTGCTCAATATTTATCAGGTGGGGTTTGGATGATAACAACAGAACAGATGTAACGTCTAACTGTAGTTTGTCAATCGAGAAAAGATAATGTCGAATTAATGATTGATTGATTGATTAGTTAGAGTTTAACGTCCAATGAGCAATATTTCTGCTATATCAGGACGAGAACAAGTTAATCAATTCAAAAAATTGAAAGTATCAGAAGAAAGAAACAAAGGTGGAAGGGACAACCTGGGCAACGACTTTTGACTGCCACTTGAAAATTGGAGAAATGGGTAGGGGCAGGAAATTTAGCCTTCCATACGACACCCAGTGCGTCTGCTCTCTTTAGAGAAATATAGAAGGGGTCTTTATACTGCATGGAGCGTGGCGTTTCTCCACACAGTTTGGCTACAATGGTTCGCGGTCAGGCTTTCCGTATTATGACCTGACTACCCCGCATAGACAGGGCATTCCCCTATCCACCACCTGGGGACGCGCCCGGCAGCTCTGTAGCCGAAGCCCCTGAAAACCGATTCAGGTGCCGGGTCGAATTAATGATCAAACCTCCAATGACTATTGTTAAACTTGAGAAAACTTGTACAGCCAATAACGATTATTTGACATTGTTACCTTTTTATCAATATGAAACTCATTATAAGATAAAAGAGCCACTGGATAAACTGTTTAAGAATTATAACTTAACTTATTCAAGATTTTGGAATCAATTTCATAAATCACTGCCAAATTTTAAATTTTCCAAACTCCCTAAAGAATTAAAACACATACCTACAATTCCAATGGACAATATGATTTCAAGATTAGGGGAGTTGAAAAAAGTGAGCATTAAAAATGATGAGCCATTTCCTATATGGATTTACATTTTGTTAGCAACTGTTACAGTTACAATTATTGGGGGGTTATATGTTATTATTGTTAAAAGACACTGGTTTGCCAAACTGAAAATTTGTGGGTCAGGTTCTTCTCCTGTGCCTGAAAGCAAGTTGGCGTGCGTTTATGACGCTAAAGGTGAAGTTGCCACCTCCGGAGAAAGTATCTCCGCACCTTTGCTGAAGGAGTTGGTACCAAAACAGAAACCTAGTAATTTCACAGCTAAATATATCTGTAACAAGTTAAAGAAATATCCAACTGTAAATAAACTGGATACTATTGTTGAAGAAGACCTGTAGTTACCTTATAGAATAATATTCGTATATTACATAATATAATATTGTGGTGGAACTTGATAATTATTATGGAACTTTACGTCTGTCAGGAACTGTTTCCGAACTTTCCTTGAACATTTCAAATCTTCTACTTTCTACAAACTTTCATGGGATCAGTTAACTAAAAGAGGGAGGTATGAAACAAAATATGTTTCTTGTCACGAACACCGGATTATGACAGCATTTTTGATTGATTGATTGATTGGTTAGAGTTTAACGTCCAATGAGCAATATTTCAGCTATATCAGGACGAGAACAAGTTAATCAATTCAAAACAAATTGTAAGTAAAAGAAGAAAGAAATAAAGGTGGAAGGGACTGTTAAGAACCTGGACCCTAGGTCTGAACAAAATGCAGAAAGCTTAATAGTTATGGCAAAAATTAGGAAGGTTGTGTTTTGAGTTATTATATTTTATTCATAGTTTTACGTAATTAAACTTAATTGATGTGAAGAGGTGAAGGAACTAAATGTGCTGTAAAATTGTTACTGTAATGATCGCCCAGGTGGTGTAAGATGGACAAATACTAGCCTAAATAAATAGCCATTAATTTGTTTCAAAGACTTGAGGAAATAATATCATCAAGAAGTGACGGCTAATCTATGTTTAATTGATATTAGAGAAGATAAGGTTGTAAATAAGATAATAAACTATTGCAATGGTCAGTAGCAGTGATATAATCAGTTCAATCAACTGATTAAAACATATTGAAAATATATATTTTATTTTACAAATTGAAGAGAAAAATGTTTTATTTAGAAGACATAACTATGAAATGTAATTTTTGCATCATTGGCATGAAAAAGTGAATTTTTATAAAAAGTTGAAAAGTTAAGAAATTGTGTAATTTTCTATTTATACTTAAGAACCGCCCTTCATAGATGTCAATCAGGGTTTTAATTGTTTAATAATTATGAAAGTTGACCAAGATCATATAAAAGAGCCTTGCAACAGAGACAGGTTGCGAGACATGTGGTCAACCTTTGGATAGTGGAGTCGTGTGTCTAAAAGTATGTAAAATTACAACTATGGAACATGCTTTTGGCACATTAGCCACTTTCTTCTTAAGAAGGTTGTCTCGCCTATATTTGGGGAAATGTCCTCAAATATATGACCACACCGTGTAAATAGTGTATAAAGTGTTTTTAGTTAGTGATGTGTTTCTTGTGTCGTGTTTTTGTGAACCTCATAATTCTTTGATTTATATTGGATTTAACTGACCAGGATACGAGTCAGTATGACCACTATAGAGGTAATATTATTGAATATTTTGAGGGAAGTTAAGAAAAAGCTTATGTTTTATTTTTGTTATTTTTGGGGTTAAGTAAGTTAAATAAATGAAATTGGTTAATTTTTGAATGATTAATTTTAAACGGCACAAGGGGTGTTTTGCTAAGATTTTTGCATGAATATTTGTATTTTTGTTTATATATTTTTGTGCATGCTAAGAAGTAGTTAGTCTTGTTGAAAAGGTTTCGATGATTTCTTAGTGAAACATAATCGCACCAGTTTGATATAGGATTTGTGTTAATATAGTGTGAAGGATAATTATCTTACTATTACATGGTTAATTTGTTAATTGGTTTATAACATATTTGATTTCCACTTATTTGCTGCTGGTTGTATTAAGAGTAATTCAATTATTGACATTCTGTACTAATTTTACCCATCCTGGCCAAAGGATTGTACATAGTGGTGCCAAGCCGTAAATCTATGGTTCCATTGTTGGTCGAGAAGACCTCAGTGACTAGAAATTATTAGGGTAGACGGAGGTACTCCGGTAATTTTTTGGACGACATTGTGGTAGTGCGGGCATAGGGTATAGAGTGTATGGTTGGTAGGAGGGAATAGTTGAATTATTAAGTAGATCACTTGTCTTCGAATTTGGTCTATAATTTTGAAACAGTTAAAGTAGTGATTTTGTGTTTAAAGCCGATAATTTTTGGGATCAAATTTTATAAGGAAAAAGTGTAGGGCCCATATAGTTTTTCCTTCATCAATTAGGTTTTCTTTCAGTAAGTGTTTTATTCATTTTTGGATTTAAAATTTGGTAAGTATAGTTTCCTTTTCAGCTGTGTTATTTTCATTTGATTTGGGATTTATGTGAATCATTATATTAGTTTTGGATTTACGGAATAAGACGATTTCTCCCTTATTCTTTAATTTGGGATTTTATGTGAAATAATATTTTTTTTAGTATTATTTATATTAGTGTTGGGATTTACCTTTTCAACAGGACGCTTAATCCCCTGTTGGATTATTTTTGTATTTGGGATTTAACTTTTTGATTTTGGCAATATTTTTGGATTTTATTATATTCTGAGATTTATAGTAGTAGGACGCATTTCCCCTACTCAGACATTTGATTTTTTTTTCCGTTTCACATTAATTGTAAATGCGCGCTTCAATTATGTGATAAACTTTGGATTTAGCTGCAGACAGGACGCCACAATTCCCTGTCACATCTCTGGACTCTACCGTTTTTCGCAAACGCCATATATCTTGCGAATATCACATACTGGACTCATTTCTTACTTGGATTTTACTTTGGACTATAAATTTCATCCACAACATTATTTATACATTCATTCAGGATCACTTTAAAAAAAGACTTTAAATCTTATCGCGTACTATTAATAAATTCTCTGTTTTCATAAAAAAGCTATGTAGATACCTAAAACTCGATTAAAACGAAGGTTGTAAATTTTAATTATATTAAGTTATCTTTGTAATTAAGAACCCGAAAGCTTTACTTTCGGGAATTGGCGACTGAAGTGTGCCGATTATATCTTTGATTAGCACAGTTCTAGTGGTCAATTGTCCATTAAATTCCTTTCTCGATTTATCAATTGGATATAAATCAAGCCCGCATAATAAATTATCAAGACCAGTCCTTTCGGTCATTTGTTGCGTCTGACAGGAATAGCTGGGTTATATAATTTACAGACAAAACAAACATATTTATATTGCCTTTGCTAATTCTGTATATTTATAGAATTGTTTTGACGGGAACATCTTAGTCTGTTGATGATTTTTATTGAAGGTTTCGACTTTATAGTATCTGAGAGTGGTAGTCACAATAGTGACTTTTGTTATTCTAGAGTCTATCTTGGTGCCGGGTGGTGAAGGTAACATCCGGTAGCCCCTTCTTGGTAGCCCTTCTGTTCCTGGGTGGCGGGCGACGCGACAGGACAACCGGGGCAACGACTTTTGATTGCCACTGGAAAAGGGGAGAAATGGGTAGGGGCAGGAAATTTAGCCTTCTATACGACACCCACTGCGTCTGCTCTCTTTAGAGAAATATAGAAGGGGTCTTTATACTGCATGGAGCGTGGCATTTCTCCACACAGTTTGGCTACAATGGTTCGCGGTCAGGCTTTCCGTATTATGACCTGACTACCCCGCAAAGACAGGGCATTCCCCTATCCACCACCTGGGGACGCGCCCGGCAGCTCTGTAGCCAAAGCCCCTGAAAACCTATTCAGGTGCCGGGCAGCATTTTTGAAGCCATATTTGGCCATGACCGGTTACCATAGCAACCACTGCTCAAAATTGAAAAACAAAACTTATTTTGTTGTCAGGATTACATATGACCTTTAAATACAAAATATCATCAAAATCTGAGACCCCACCTTTCCAACCATATGGCAGATTCTTTGATTCTTACAGAGAATGGCTCTTAAAGTACGAGAAGAACATAGATTATTAGTTGAGAAGCTTGTTGAAAAAGAATAAGGATCTATTTGCTGAAAAGGATAGTAAATAGTTAATGAAACAAAATATGTTTCTTGTCACGAACACCGGATTATGGAAAGGACAGTTATATATTACGTAATATTGATGTTAGACCAGGATGCTACTGTCCATATCCGATATTGCTATTGTGTTACTTCACTATATGAATCGTGGACATGTAACATGTTGAGTGACTCAGAATAATATGACCACTCGTATGACCACTACAGGCTATATAAACTCGAACAATTCTATAGAAGAGGAGAACTGAAACTAAGCTAGCTAGAACGGAGCTGAGCTGAACTGAGAACTAAGACTTATATCTAAACTGATAGACCACTATACGATGCCGAATTAATCAACGACTTGTGATGAACTCTTACTTTCTTTCGATACTGTGATTTGTAAATACTTAATTAAAACTCTGGCTTTCAAATACCATGTGTTAAGTTGTATTACACACTGTCTTTATTTTATAAAAATTATGGCCTTTATTTTATGAAATTATGGTGTGAAATGTACTACTGAGAACTTCCTGCGCAATGTTTGATGGGTAATTTTATTTTGGATTTCAAAAAAAAAGATGGACATCAACCCAAACCTAATCAACTTTATGTCAGAGATGAACGAGGCGACTACTGAAATTTGTTTACGTTTTTCTGTATAATGTTTGATGGGTAATTTCATTTTGGATTTTGTTAGCTTCCTTTACAATGTATGATGGGTAATTTTATTTTGGATTTTGTATGGTTTTGTTAGTGAAATTTCTATCAAGAATCAATTCATAATTTTAGCTATTTTATTTTTCAATTTAAACCAAGCCCACAGCCGGACCAAAACTGTGAAGGAAACATTAAAGTGCAATGAAGTAATGAAGGAAGTAGTAGAAGAGATTTCAAAGAAAATCTTTTGTAAAAAATGCAAGGAGAAAGTAGTCAACATCATCAAGAAACCAGGCACTAAGAAAGCATACGCTGCATTCTGCAGCCGATGTATTAAGGAAAGACGTGTAAAGATACCTGATGGTCTTATAGTAATTGGCTTTTCTATGTAAGAAAAGATTAGAAACCCCGAACGTCGCAGAGTCCGCCTTTTTACAGACACCGATGTACAACATGTCTGATAATGCATCGTGTAGTAATTTTGATCAAGCATTCAAATTACAAGAAGAAAAAATTCTTAAGAAAACAAGCAAAAAAACTGACAGCGAAAAGATGCCACCGCCCAAAATAAAAAATAAACTCAAACATCAAGGTAACCAAAAGAAAAGATGAACATCAACCCAAACCTAATCCACTTAATGCAAGAGGTAATCGAATTCACAAACCTTGTAAATCAAAAGAATTTATTTCTTCAGAATCCGATGATTCCGATTCCGATAAAAAAAAAGATCAAAAAGGAACAGCACCAAAAAAAAACCAAAAGTACTCCAAAAAGAGCAAATGAGTCAGTTTTATTTCATCATCTGATAAGGAATCATCAGATGAGGAGAGCGAACATTCTTCTAGTCATTCTGGTTATAATGCAGATTCCGCTGTTGAAGTTTCGGACTCAGAGGAAAATTCAGATGAAGTAGAGGAACTTTTGAAATGAATCAAAAACGATCCTGGAAGTTCAACGGAATCTGAAAAAGAGGACTAAAAAACTAGTAATGGTGCATTACATGATACCCCGCCACGTTTCACTAAATTTCAAAGTTTAAAGAGGCATAACTCTAGATCCCTGTGTACTTCTGAACCAAAAATTTTACTTGGCCTGTGTTTTATGGCAAACAACTTAAATACCAAATTAAAAGGCAGTATGTCATTTCATTCACAAGTTATCAGTTGGAAACCCTATAATTTGCAAAATTTCAAAGTTTAAAGGGGCATAACTCCAGAACCTCTTGGACCTCTGAACCCAAATTCAAACTTGGCCTGAGTTTTGTGGTAAACAAGTCACATACCAAGTTTGAAGACCCTATGTTATTTCGTTCACAAGTTATGAGTCGGAAACCTTCGGGGGACGGACGGACACACGACTGAGGGTATCACATAATACCTCGCCACTTCGTGTGGCGGGGTATAAAAACACTTCTTTGTTTGTATATATTTTTTGTATATATTGTTGATTGTAACTAATGTTATTTAGTAAATAATAAAGAAAAAAAATAATATGAGAAAACTAAATCACAGCGTTAGTTATAAATTTTCTGTTCTGGCTGATGTTCAAAGGTTTCTGTATGTTTAAATTTCTGGGTGGAATTTGTTTCAAATATCTGTAGTATTTCTCTACAAGAAAATGAGACTTTTTTTTTCATGGAGCAAAAATGACTTGATCTACCTTTAGCCTTGAACTTTAAGTTCCGGTTCCGGTGAGATTGATGGTAATTTTCTTCTGGATTGCCTTAAATATAAGAGCTAATATTCTGTCTGTAGTAAGAAAATAAGTAAGCAAAATTTCATAAAGCAAAATGTACAAGATTAAATTTTATTGGAGACCTTTTAGCCTTGAACTTTAAGTTCCGGTTCCGGTGAGACTGATGGGTATTTTTTTTTTTTTTTTTTTTGGAAAGAGGTCTGCTTTAGCATAGAGCACAGAACAATTATATGGAGCAATGTACAAGACTAAAATCTATTAAGCATTAATATGAATATGGAATACAAGATATTAAAGACCTTGAACTTTGGTTTAAGTTCCTGTTCCGGTGAGACTGATGATGGGTAATTTTTTATTTTTTTTTGGAATTGATCTTGATGGTTTTTTTTCTGTAACTTTTGTCATGGCTTTCTGTTCATGAATACGTTGTGGCTTTAATATAGATATTTAAGTTCCTGTTCCGGTGAGACTAATGATGGGTAATTTTTTTATGGATTTGATCTTGAATCTGTAACTTTTGTCACGGCTTTCTGTTCATGAAAGAATGATGATATAAATGTTTACCATGGATACATACGGTTTAATATAGAGGCCTCTTAAGTTCCTGTTTCGGTGAGACTGATGATGGGTAATTTTTTTCTGGATTTGATCTTGATGGTTTCCGGTGTTCATGTAAGGATGACCATGGATACATTGTGGCTTTAATATACAAGATTAAAGGCCTTGAACTTTAAATTTTAAGTTCCTGTTCCGGTGAGACTGATGATGGGTAATTTTTTTCTGGATTTAGCAATGTGTAACTTTTTCATTGAGAGGGTTTTCATTTTTCTTGCAATATCTTTAAAATAATTCTGAAATACTTTGAATACATTGTGGCTTTAATATGGATATGGAACAAAATAAACAAGACATTAAAGGGTTCCGGTTAGACTGATGAGCGATTTTTTTTCTGGATTGTTTCACATATTACAAACACATTCATACAAAAAAGACATTGAACTTTAAGTTACGGTATGTGAGAATGATGGGTAATTTTCTTCTGGATTGTGTATGTCTGATTCTGATGAGATTCTGGCATAGTTAAGTTATAAGCAAAAAAAAAAAATAGTATTGACCTCTATCTATTTCTGACTTTAAAATTTGCTATATATTAAGCAACAAAAACCTGGGTACCAGTCAAAGTAAAAATCTGGGTACCAGTCAAATATCTATTTATTACTCTCTACCGATCTGCACTCCTCAAAGGTTTGCTTCGGTATGAATTTTTTGGGGCCTTTTTTAAATTTATATAGTCACGTGACCAACATTGTGACCTTGACCTTGGTTTATCCGAGTCACGTGACCAAAATTATGACCTTGAACCTGGTTTTTCCAAGTCACGTGACCAAAATTGTGACCTCGACCCTGTTTGTTGATATATGATCCAATGAATTAACTTTTACAGTTACTAAATATATTTTGACCGGACAAGGTCAAAATATTAACCAATTGCCAGTGATCGACTCGATCACCATGACCTTGAACTCATCTTAAATAAGATAAGGTTAAACCAATCGACTCAATTTTAAGAAAATAAAAACAAAAACAAACAAAAACCCAAAAGCAGACCCCAGGACAAAACAAAATCCGTCAGACTCAAACAAAATTTCAAATTGTCTCACACAAGGTCCTGCATAATTGTAAAACCAGATCCAACTGTTTAAACCAAATCTATTTAAAATTTTTATTTTAAATTTGCAAAGCAAAAAAATAAAATAAGAAAAAGTCTCAATACAATTAACCACCAGTAAGAGGGAGGAAAGGTGCTTGCAAAGCTTTGTTTGACCTTGCAACAAAGCTTTGCACACATATACTTTTTTAATTTCAAGAAAAAAAAGGTGATAAGGGTTTTTTTTCAACTGAAGCAATCACACTTTATATAACTTAAAAAAAAAACAAAATTTGACCGAACAATTAAGAAACTAAACCAAAAAANAAAAAAAAAAAAAAAAAAAAAAAAAATATGAACATCTTTCTAACAAAAAAAAGTGAATACCCCCTCCTTTTATTTTAAAACAACAAATGTAATTTGAAGTTAATGTTTTTATTAACACATATATACAATATATACAATAATATAGAAATAAAATTGTTCATATCTCAGAATCTAAGTCAAAAAAGTAACAATTGCCAGCTTGATGTGTTGTTCTGTTTTGCCACGCAACGAACTGAGTGTTTATTTCATTGTTCACATTAATGATGTATGTGTCCCAGTATGCATCCCAGTTTTTGCTTGCGTTTGTCCAGTTTTGTCTCGCAGTTGTTTATGGCAGCAACATCAGTTTCCAAGTTTTCAAGTAAATAGTCGATATTTGTTAAAGGAAATTTCCATTTTATAATTACAATGTACATTGTTAACGAAAGAAAAAGAATATTTAATTTTATCCAAAAAATATTATCATACAACAAGGTAAGTTATATCTCATATATGTTCTGTATTTGTGGTTTACCATTAAGCGGTATACACGTATATAATTTGTTTTTGATACACGTATATAATTTGTTTTTGATATAATGAATAGTCAATTTCATTTTTAATAATCCGCCGGTACATGTATTTAATATATTATTTCAGGTTTGTCACAATGAACAAAACAGAATTTGCTGAAATGAAAACACAGTGGGAAATGTTAAAAACAGAAAGTTTTTAGACCAGGCTGGACTAAACTTTTCTCGGAGTTACTGCTCTTCTTTAATTTCCTATTACAAACTTGTGGAGGAATTTCCCGTGTGCATGTTCATTCAGGAACGTAAGAAGTTATTTAAGTTTAGTTGATAAAATTTGTAATGACTTAAAAAATGAAGGTTTTTGGTAGCTGTTTACTTTCCTACCAAAAATCTTTATTTACTTTCTATTTTGTTTTGTTATTAAAGATTTATTATTTTTCTGCAATTGTTGTATGAAAAAATTTATTTTTTTACCTTTTGATTATGTATATTTTTAAATGTTGTGTGTACGTCATAAGTTTTAGCGTTCTGTCTATCATATGGTAGACATTGTAAATACGTCATAGGTTTATGTGTTTTGTCTATCATATGTATACGTCAAAGGTTGATGTGTTTTGTCTATCATATGGTAGAGATTGTGTATACGTCATGAGAAAAACCTACACGTTTTTTGTTTTATACTATTTTGTGTATATTGAATTTATTTGATAAAACGCAGTAAACTACAAATAAACAAATATTAGATGTTTTGCTTGTGTTATTGATTTGGAAATTAAGAGAAGTGTAACTGGGAAGATTGTTAATTGGTTTGGAAATAATTTAATAGTATTTCTTCTTTTTGTTGTTGTATTAATTTATACTTCTGCAAAAAATACTCACGCTAAAGATTTTTTTTCTGTTTTCACCACATGTGCCTGAACTTCCGGCTATTTTTTTGGATGGGGGTGCTAAAAAACTTTTTTTGTGCCTGAACTTCCGGCTGTTTTTTTTTCTGTTTTTTTCCCACATGTGCCTGAACTTCCGGATGTTTTTTTATGTTTTAGACCCGCCAGGAACTTTTTTTGTGCCTTAACTTCCGGCTATTTTTTTTTTTTGAGAGTAGAAAAAATATAGGATTTTTTGTGCTGTTTTAGCGTTTTTTAACAAAATTTATGTCTTTTTTTAGGTCTTTTGAGGGTTTTTTAGGAGTCAAAATTTGTAGTAGTATATGAAATGAGGTTGGCCCTGACAAGCCCATTTCATATACTACTACTAATGTTTTTTTTCTTCCTCCTAATCTGTCCTTGTGAACACCTTTCAATCATTCATCTTTTTTTTCTCCTTTGCCTTTAGTTTTTGTTTTCGATGATGTCCTCAATATCCATAAATTGGATGTCCTGCAAAATAAAATCAACACTTTAATGAAGTGACACAGGTATTCACGTAATTAAAGAAAAAGTGTTAACAGATTTGGTCGTAATGATGTTAACCGTGATGTTTTGTTTCATGTGCACGTTAGAAGTTCATGGGTTTAATGTCAGGGATTGATATTTAAGTGAAAGATGTCGCCTTCCCATCAACTGGGTGCACAATTATTTTAAATTATTCCAACCAGGATTTGTGATTGATTGATGTTTTACGCCAACTTCAGCAATATTTCAGCTATATTGATTGATTGATGTTATACGCCAACTTAAGCACTACTTCAGCTATATTGTGGCGAGAACTGTTAAGTAATTTGAACAATTACAATAAATATATAAAATATCAATATAAAACCATTAAAGCTTTATACAAGTAAAACAAGAGTGTAAAATATAGAAAAAATATAAAAAAAAAACATTATAGGACAAAATGACAGTTTAACTGTTACAATATTACAACTATAAATTAAATCCATTTAAATCTTACTAAATAAATTGATTGCTTTTAAAAAATGAACGATTTTGTCGCCAGCGACATTTGTAAATAGGTCTTTAAGACAATCAGCTGAATGAAAATCACGCCTGATATCGGCAACATCTACACATTCGATTAAAACATGTTGAGTTGTATAAGGACAATTGCATGGAATACATTCAGGTCGATCATCACTGTTGAGGATAAAACTATGTGTTGTTCTAGTATGTCCAATACGACATCGGGTCAACACTACCTGTTCCCTACGGTTTACCACAGGGACTGACTTGTTTACCGACGTCTGACCGATTAAAGGCTTCATGTCAGTGTACGGTACTGGACAATCCGCCATCTCGTCATCTAGTGCATTCTTTGCTTCCTGGTCAGCAACTGTGTTTCCATAGATCCCCACATGACTAGGGATCCAAACATAAATGACTTCTTTGCCTAATGCTACAAGTGATTTGTAGAATTCGGCTATTTTGAATACTTGGGTGTTTTGTTTTTCGACTTTCAATTGCCAATCGGCAAGAAAGTGAATCGGAAGAAATCATGAATTTATTTGTTTGCGATAAAGCTACAAATTTAAGTGCTGAGTAAATAGCGTTAGCTTCAGCAGTAAATATGGAACTAGGGGATGGTAATCGGAGAGTTGCTGCATGGTCTCCAAAAACGGCTGCAGAAGCCACTCTGTCTCCACCCTTAGAGCCATCTGTGTTAATTTGCAAGTATTCAGGATGTTCAGATTTAATTCTTGCAAAGTCTTGGTATCAACCTTTTTGTGTTTGCGTAGTTCAAAATTGAATGTTGGATTTGGGTTCAGCCATGGAGGTTTTTTGGGAGTTTCTATAGGAGCTATTTCATCTAAATTTATATTAGCAGATTCAAGGTGTGGTTTGATACAAAGACCA
Source organism: Modiolus philippinarum (assembly GCA_002080025.1). Taxonomy (NCBI): domain Eukaryota; kingdom Metazoa; phylum Mollusca; class Bivalvia; order Mytilida; family Modiolidae; genus Modiolus; species Modiolus philippinarum. Next base: position 36,280 of record MJUU01036353.1, on the reverse strand, counting down.
AAAGGTTGTATTACGTTTGGGCGTTTTTCATAGCCAGCTTTGTGAAGAGGTTTGAAAACACAGTTGTGAGAAGGATACGCTTTAAGCTTTGTTGCATATTGTAAACCAACTTTAATACGTCTGTCTTCCAAGGATGGTTCATTAGGTGCAGCATACAGACTCTCCACAGGAGAAGTTCTGAACGCATCCAATGAAAGACGCAAACCTTGGTGGTGAACGGCGTCTAGTAATTCAATGTATGATTTACGGGCGGAACCGTACATAAAACATCCATAATCTAGTTTTGATCGAATCAACGATCGATATAAATTTAATAAAACAGTGCTATCCGCACCCCAGTCGGTACTCGACACAACTTTTAAAATATCTAATGCCTTGAGGCATTTGTTTTTTAGCATTTTGATATGGGTGAGAAAGGAAAGTTTACTGTCAAAGATTAAACCAAGGAACTTGGCCTCTTTTACAATAGTTATAGGGGTATTGTATAGTTTAAGCTCTGGGTCTGGATGCATTTTCCGCTTACAACAAAAATGCATCCCGGCTGTTTTCGAGCTTGAAAATTTCGAACCATTTTCAACTGCCCATTGTTCGATTCTGTTTAGACATAATTGCAACTGGCGTTCTATGTTATTCATGTTTTTGCCACGATACCAAAGCAGAAAATCATCTACATAAAGAGATCCATCAATGTTATCTTTTAAAACCTGAGCCAAACTATTTATTTTAATACTAAATAGTGTGACAGAGAGGATGCTTCCTTGTGGACCACCCATCTCTTGTTCAAACGAGTTAGAAAATGTAGAGTTGACTCTTTAACATTGAACTCACGATCCTTGAGAAAATTCCCAATAAAATTTGGTAAGCTTCCTCTCAACCCCATATCAAAAAGATCTTTTAAAATTCCATATTTCCATGTTGTATCGTATGCTTTTTCTATGTTGAAAAAGATAGATACAGCATGTTCTTTCTTTAAAAATGCGTTTCTAATGAATAATTCAAATCGAACTCGATGGTCTAATGTGGTGCGACCTTGTCGAAATCCATTTTGGATATTCGACAGAAGACCGTTCGATTGAGATACCAAACAAAACGGTTGTTTATCACCCGTTCCATTGTCTTACAGACACAACTAGTTAATGCTAGATGTCTGTAATTAGATGGTTGGGAATGATCTTTAGCCAGTTTTGGAATAGGTACTATAGTTGCTTGTTTCCACATAGGTGGTAGATTCCCTGTTTCCCAAATGTTATTAAAAGAGGTTTAACAGAATTTCCAGAGTTGTTATATAGGAAGATGTTTGTGGATTTGATAATGGATATCGTCAGGGCCACATGCCGTGTCATGTGCCTTATCCAAGGATTGTTTCAGTTCATCAATCGAAAACAATCTGTGTATTCCTCTGTATTTTTAGATTTAAAGTTAAGTTTGTTTCGTTCCTTTTGTTCTTTAATTCTCTGAAATGTGGGTCCTAGATTTTTAGTAGAAGAGTGTTTCTCAAAAGTTTCTCCAATTTTATTTGCAATATCTTTTTCAGATGTTAAAAATATTTTGTCCGTTTTTGATGTGGTGGACATTAGCTTTCCTATTTTTACCTTTGATTTTTGTACCATATTCCATACTTTGTTCATAGGGGTGTGGCAATTTAATTTAGAGACGAAGTTGCGCCAAGAAGTCCGTCTTCTTTGTTTAAAGGTTCTTTGAGCTTTTGCACGAAAAACGCGAAAATTGCCAACATTGCCAACAAGATTGTCCGTCGTTGGATGTTTATTGAAAAGTTGCTCTGCCTTTTTAACGATTTTGCAGAGCATCAATCATCACAGTCATCGTCATACCAGGGTTTCCCAGGACGTTTTGGGTTTGCCGAGGTTTTCGGTATAGATTTATCTGCAATGGAAAGTATTTTTCACTGAAAAGACTTAAGGGATCAAGAACATCTTCAAACAATTCAGCTTTCAACTCTTCTCTACATAGTGACCAATCAGCTTTATCAAATTTAAAGCGCTGTGGCTTTTCTCCGGTAGTAGAATAAATATGTTGAAGAATGCGGAAAGTGATCACTACTACATAAGTCGTCGTGTACTTTCCAGGAGAAGTCCAACAGTAGAGATGGGTCAGTTATAGTTAGGTCTATAGCTGAGTAAGCCCCATCTCCAGGATGTAAATAGGTGTTTGAACCGTCATTAAAGATACATAAACTTTCCTGCGACATCATGTCTTCAATCTTTTTAACTCTTGTCATTCAAAGCATAACTGCCCCACAATGGATTGTGCGCATTGTATCACCCATTATTATATATGGGGAGGACAGTTGGTCTGTCAAGTTTTTAAGTTGTCTCAGACTGGGGTTGAAATTTGGTGGTAAACATACAGAGCAAATGTGATCGTTTTATCTAAAGAAATTCTCACTGCATCAGCCCGAAGATCGGTAATTAGATCAACAGTACTGTGGACAATATTGTTGTTGACAAGAATGATTGAGCCGCCAGCAGCTCGTTCATTCTCAGGTACATAAGTGCTATAGGGGGAGTAGTTCTTTATATTTAACGTATCACTTTTCTTCAGGTGCGTTTCCTGAAGACAAAATGCTGCAGGAATAAAAGCTTGAATTAATAAAGTAATTTAAATAAAATTAATCTTAAAACCTCGGCAATTCCATTAACTTATATTGATCATTTTAGTCGTATTGGTGAGATATTTCCCTTTCGGGAAACCGAGTAATGACGACACGGTGGAACACTTACAGAGGAAGACCTACTGTGTGGTCGTTCACTTTCGATGTTGTTATCCGGTTCGGATGTATCCATGTTGGAATCTAATGGTCCCCAAATGCTAACATCCCACCACGGTTTTTGGCGTGGACCGGATGTTTTAGGTGTGACAGTGTCTTCGTTTGAAGACAGGCTTTCATATCTATTAGATGTGCTAAAAGATGATTTTTTATGTCTGCTCTGTCTTTGATTCTGTGCTTTTTTAGATTTGATTTTATCAGCAGATGATGAACGTTCTTCTGATTTAGATAGATGAGAAGAATGTTTACTTTTCGTTTGCCTTGGAGACGATTGTGCTTTAGTAGAAGTTGAAGGTTGTGTTGACTGGGTTGCTGTATTAACTGTTTTTTGTTTAAATTTAGTTGGGGTTACAATTTGTTCTTTAGGAGCTGTTTGAACAGTCCACTTTTGGGGGTTCTCTTTGTCATATGGCCAAGTCAAAATTGTTTGTGTCTCCATATGCGATATAGAGGTTCGCTGTCTAACTTTAACTGCTTATGAAGAAGTTGCTGTTTTAACTGTGTTGGTTGTGAACATTCATCATATCCTTACTAGCTATTATAGTCCACAAGCAAATGGCAAGGTAGAACGCTTTCATCGAACATTACATGATGTAATGGCGAAAATGATTCAAGACGATACACTAACATGGGACCTATACATTAATCAAACTCTTGCCGCAATCAGGTTTCACGTCATTGACTCTCTTAAGTGTTCACCATTTTTCTTAGTATATAATAGAGATGTCGTATTACCTCTTGATACTATACTATGCCCTAGGAGAAGATATCTTGGCGAAGATCAACATCAAATCGCTATACAACAGCAACATAAATCATTTAGGATTTAGGATGGTACAAAGACACCCCAAGGAAGCCAGAAAGCGTCAAAAGAAATATGCTGATAAGGGCAGCAAAACGGAAGATTTTTCAATTGGAGACCCGGTCTATCTACGGAACCACCGACGGACAAATAAATTAGACTCTAAATGGAAACCCTACTTTCGCATAGTAGACAAAACTAGCCCCGTGACCTATATCATTCGAAACCAACTCGATGGGACTATGACAAAGACCCATGCCCGACACATAAGGCCCGCAAAAAAAGAGAAATGGGACATACCTAAACTTCCCGATCAAGTACGTAGACTACGCGGCAAAGCCTTTGTGGTCCCTCCGGAATCATTAGACGAAGACAGTGATGAACCCATTAAACCGCATGAAGTGCCTATTCGACACCAACGTATGGACAGGGAAGGTACGACGGACGAGGGCGACATTCCCTTGATGGAATTACGCAGACAAAGACTGCACAAGCAAATAATGGATGAGCAAAACGCAAAAGAAATAGAAACAGACGTAGACGTAGCTGACTATGACCAATCATTAGATTCTTCTCCGACTTCTGACGAACAATTAGAAACGGATCAGGTGAGTTTGATAGACACGGCTATTGTGAATGAGCTAGATCAGGCCCGAAGCAATCATGATGGGGTAAATGACCGACCTTCCTGCTTAACTGAGCATATGGTTGATCTGACTGGTCACTCGGTAAGCAACATAAATTCGATAGACGAAATCTTCACAACATACCAAATGTCTATTGTGTGCTTTGCAGAAATATATATGGCTCCGATACCCTTTTATTTCCACAGAGCGAACAGAGAGACACACCCCGAGAACATCAATCTGGGGACCATAAAGATTCACTGATTATGGTCTGCATTTAGGAGTGCCTATAGGAGATATGGAGATTTGACCCCTGACGGGAAGGCCCCCATAAGGTACCACGCAGAAAATCATGCCAAACCTATAGCCCCTATTCGCCCCAGTCAATGTATACCCAATCCTCCACCACCACCAGGAATGCCCCATGAACCAGAAGAAAGCTAGTAAAGACGTAAGGTAATCATTTTTGTCTTTCTCTTTAGGACCTTATGGAAAAATGGAACTTATACAGAGAGTTGTCTAAAGGGGATAAAAACTACCTAGACACGCAGATGATTCTGGTGGAAAGCGGGTTTTGCCCATTCACCGATGAAAGTTGAATTACCCAAGCAGCACTCGCGGTGTTAAAGAGATACCGAAAAACGGAATTTGAAGGCTTTAATGACCTTCCATTGACACTGCGGGTCATGATTGATTATTTAAACCGCTACATGCAGTGTTGAGACCGGGAACTGAGAAAATAAAGTTTTTAATACTTAGGGAATTGGTGTTTTGTAATATTGTAATGATTTTCTCTTTCCCCTGCAAAATTAAAATAGAATATAAGTATTAATAATAATCATGGCAAAATTTGATTTAATTTGGTATTATTAACCGCAAATTTTGTACTGTTGAGGGAATTGAAACGCAACCATTTTCCTTTTTCAGAAATGGAGCGTCGCCGGGACTTACCATGGCGTGTTTGTTGGGTATCCGTTACACGCTCCAATACCTACAACTTCAAATAATATACCTTAGCAAAGAGTCCATTCCTTCGATAAGATGAAAGGTCTTTAATGGTTTGATGTCGTGCAACACATATATGCGGAATGCAAAAGCAAACCGTGGGATACGGCCGCACTGCACTTATATTATTACTTACAGGACCCGACTATAAAGGATTAGATGATGACCGTAATACAAAATGAATTCGTTCGACGTTATCCCCCTATTGACAAACCAATAGGTTTAGATTATGCCTGCTCGCGAATCACTACGATGCGTTCTCCATTGAAATTAACCCGTATCAAGACTTACTAAATAGACTGAATGACAGTTTAATGAATATAAAGGCTAATATAGTCAGGGAATATGTACAGGGTCAAAAGAAACTTACAGGATTATCTCATCGTCGTATCATAAGTTTACTGACTATCTTGATGAGAGAACTCAAAAATCTTGAACGTTCACATTCTTTTCTGACTGCCGAATTACGAGATTTAAGGACCATGCATCGAACTAAAAGAGCTGTTATTCCTATAGTTGGAAAAGCTCTGAGCTGGCTTTTCTGAGTTGTCAGCGAAGATGATTTGGCATCTATTCAAAACAATATCGATAACCTTTTCGCCAATCAAAAGAAAATTTCTCACGCTTTTGACAAAAGTTTAACGGTACTCAGAACAGTACACGGACAAGTGGTCACTAATAGGCAAGCAATCAATCGGGTAATCTTAGGCCTCGTACAGTTAACAAACAATACATTGGAATTATCTGGTTCCCTGCAGGACCTCCATTTACATGTCCAGACGTACAGTCTACTTGATCGTGCCCCAGGGGAGGCCACGGAAATCGTAAACATTGCCCAAAATTTGAAGTTACAATTGAATATGTTATCCCTGGGTCATCTTAGTTCCGCAGTCATTAGCCCCAGTCAGCTCAAACAATTGTTAATAGAAATTGGAGAAAACGTAAGTTCTCAATTCAAACTCCCTTATGACCCCCACCAAAAGATACGGTAATTCTACAAAACATTAACATGTACGACCATGATTTATGAAAACAGGCCACTTGTTATTATTTCCATACCCTTAATTGATGCCATGGTAAGTTTTGAAGTATATAAGATATATAATTTTCCCATTCCCAAATGTAAAAACAACATGACTTCCTATGCTGTTGCTTATAGACTTGAAACAAATAACATTGCGGTCAATACCAGACGGACAGTTTATAGCATTGAGTGACAATGAAGCTCAAGATTGCAATCGACCATTGACAACTTACTGTGCTATTCGTTCTTCAATCTTTCCTATTATGTCCAATGAAATGTCTGTAACCCAATTATTTCGTTATAATACTATAGGAGTTAAACGATTTTGTGAATTGCTTGTTTCTCAAACATCAATAACTTCCCAGGCTAGATGGATATTGGTTAATTACTTCAAAATAACCATTGATGGTCACAGTCTCATGTAATTCACAGCCTACTTATAAAATAGCCACGAAAGTCCCTGTTGATATTGTTAAACTACAATTAACGTGCTCATCGAATAATGTGTATATGACCTTACTTTCCCATTACATAAAGAAAGTCAATATAACTTGACGGATACATTTGAAACGTTTATAAGGAACTATGAATTTAATACAATTAGCTTATGGGATAGGTTCTATGAATTTATCCCGAATTTCCATAAGAAAAGCATGCCACCAAAACTTAAAGCAATAAAACAAATCCCCATAGATCAACTAAGAGAAGAATTTAGTCTTGTTAATTTACATGTTCAACCTATGCTTAATCGTCCCCGTATTTGGATTTGCGTGTTAGGAACATTAGGAATAATTATGTAAATAGTTTTAGGTTGCATGATCAAATTAAGATTGATTGATTAGTTAGAGTTTATCGTCCAATGAGCAATATGTCAGCTATATCAGGACGAGAACAAGTTAATCAATTCAAAAAAAATGTAAGTAAAAGAAGAAAGAAATAAAGGTGGAAGGGACAACCGGGGTAACGACTTTTGATTGAAACTGGAAAAGGGAAGAAATGGGTAGGGGCAGGAAATCTAGCCTTCCATACGACACCCAGTGCGTCTGCTCTCTTTAGAGAAATATAGAAGAGGGTCTTTATATTGCATGGAGCGTGGTGGTTCTCCATACAGTTTGGCTACAATGGTTCGCGGTCAGGCTTTCCGTATTAAGACCTGACTACCCCNGGGCATTCCCCTATCCACCAACTGGGGACGCGCCCGGCAGCTCTGTAGCCGGAGCCCCTGAAAACCGATCCAGGTGCCGGGTCTCTGTTAGGATGACTCATACTCCAAGCTCAGAGGATGCTGCGGGCCTATTCATAAGCCGGGACCGCGCAAGGTCAAATTTAGAGACAAATTAAAATCTCATTTTCATAAAGATAAGTAAGGGTAAGGATGAATTCAAGTCAGTTTCCACGAAGTTTGTCTCATTTACCATTACCCAGTGCACCTAGACTAGAAACACAAACATACCTGCTGGTGAATCACTACGATGCCTAATCTTATGACTAAATAAATTAAAAGCCCAACTTAAAGCAGGAAAAGGGCAAGACAAACAATGATCGTATCGCCACGTATAGGGCAGAAATGGACCGGGAATTCAACGACAAAAAAAACAACAACAAAAAAAAACAAGACGTATATAGGATCTGTATCGTCGGAAGAAGAGCCGTCATGTTCTAAAAGGAAGAATAAATCAAAGAAGCTTCGTAAAAGTTCAGACATTTTAACGATCCGGGATTTATTCAACATGTAAAATTCTGCAATGTACTTTGTTGAATATTGAAAATAAGTGCATTTTCAAATCTTCCATTTTAAATGGTCAGAAAGCCCTAACCAAATCCTCCTCACTGTGTCACTATAAACAGCGATGTTCGGGACTCCTTCGAAATCATTAATAACTTGGCCATCCCTGGCCCCCTATTTGCAGGGACCACTCAATTATGTATTGTTTTAAGATAATACGCCTTTAACACCCAGGTATTTTAATCAAAATTCTCAAGTTCTAAAAATATAAAAAATAATGGAAACTAATAATAATGGATTACTTATGTATTTTGTTAGTTAATACTATAGTGCAAAAGGGGAAGTGATTGAAATTTTTATGAATTTATTTCTCAGAATACGCTTCTTCAACCATCTTCATATAAAAACATTGTAAATATATGTAATCGACTTGATGTTACCGAGAGATTCTTGAAACAGATTGTTCTATTTCAAGAAATTTTTCCTCAAAATTTCTGCAAATTTGCACATCTTCTATTCATGATACAAAAAATATTCTAGTAAAGTGAAAAAGTTATCTTGACGCAATGGTTATGAATTTATGGAGGCTTATGCTCAAGATAATCAAGTTTTTGGACGAGTTCTGCTTTATGGCGCCTGGAAGCTAAGTTATGACTATATGTAAATTAATTATAACAAAAGTAATAAACTTATTGTTAATCCACAAATTCCAAAAGAGTAAACAATTTCTCGTTTTTCTTGGCAAATTCCTCATTGGGAACATATTTATCAGGAAAAAAGGTGCTTTCAATAAAAAAAAATAAATAAAAAAAAATAAAAGATATTACCACTGCCCGTCCGATATGGTATATAGCATTTTAAATTGATCTGACTCCTTACAAATCTTTTGTCTATTCAATTTGCATTTAACTGAAACGGCTACAAGTGTTTCCAATAACTGTTGTATTGGAAACAAGAACGAAAAGATATTCGGAGATATCTGCGATAAGAAAATACAATAAGCATATTAAAACATGGATTTGATAATCTTAAATAAACCAAAACTTCTCTGTTAAACGAACTAGAAGACATGAAATCTGATCATATGACGAACCCAAATAATAGAAGATGACTGCATTTAATTAAAATTGTTCCGTTTGAAATGTACACTATTTATAATATAGCAAATTCAATTTCGATTGGTTGATTGATGTTTTACGCCAACTTCAGCAATATTTCAGCTTTATTGTGGCGGGAACTATTAAGTATAATGAACAATTATAAAACGATATATAAAACTTTTATAGCTTTATACAAGTAAAACTTAGAGTGTAAAATATAAGACAATACGAGAAATATCAGTTCACTGCTACAATATTAGAACTTTAAGATAAATCCATTTTAATCTTAACAAATGACCTTACTGTAAACAAAATGAAGACCAGATATATCATTTTGAGTAAAGAAGACATTAGAACATGTTCCAAGGGAAGTAAATAATTTTGCAAAATTTAAAGCATAATTTATTAAATTGAATAAAAAAAATATATATGTGTCTAATAAGGCTATTTTGGTATGATTTCATGGGTGCACAAAAAGTGTACTGGATAACTGTAAATACAAATTTAAAATTCACCAAGTGTACGATACTTATATCATAATACAAAAAGATATTCTCACTTTATTTCCAATAAAAATTGATAAATATTCGATATCACAAAAAGAATCAACTACGTCAACGTGTTTCAACCTGAATTATATAAAATTCTAATTAAACTGCATTTCGTAAAAAGATAGAAAACATTTCACTGGATTCAAAATCTGTCATTTCTAAACTTAGTGGAAAAGCCTAGAGATGAGCATCCACCTGCCTCTTTCGCACTGATAGAAACTGGGTAAACCACAAAATTTACCGTTAAAGTATTGTATGCATTTTTCTTTTTGTTTTGTTCGTTTTCTTCTCCGTTCTAAAATTCCTATTTGGCTTTCAGTTGAGAGGTCGTTGCGCCTTGAAAAAAATACGTTCCTCTAATCGTTGATGGCGGGTTCAATCTATTTAGTAGTAATTTGAATTGCCTCAGATCATCTACATTTCTATTCCACAGGATAAAACAATCATCGAGATTTCTTTCCCAGTATGCTTTAAGGAAGGTCTTAAATTCTAGACCTAATTTGTCAGGTGACTCCAGATATAATTCTTCTTATTTAAAAACCCCCATTACAAAGTTGGCATCAGTCGGGGCGACTTTAGTCCCCATTGCTGTTCCCTCAATTTGACGATAATGTTTTGTCACTGAACATAAAATAGCTGTTCTTCGTAATAAACTTGATTCAATCAATTATAAAATCCTAATTGATGCGTTCTTGTATATCATGCTACTACGTTTCTATCCAGTAGGTTATTGCTTGTAACCCAAAATCGCTTTCATTGAAGGAATTGCATTGACATATGCCATAAATCTCATCTGTTTTGCATTGATTATAAAAAAGTAGTCATATGAAGCGTACTTATCACATTGTCAATGGCCACATTAAGGTACATCTTTTTTTTAAATCGAACTTCTCTACTTTCATATACAAAGAATAAACCTCCTGGTATTCATCGTTGTAATTAACGCAATCATACTCGCTAATAAACGTAGTAAATCTAGCCTCTTCATCGTCACAATTTACACACTCTAACTGTTCAGAACACTTAGAGCACCTAGCATTATTATCCATTATAAAAAGTACTAGTGACAAATGGTGAATAAAAGGATATGGAGTAAATGCATATGAGACAAAGTCTCTACAAATACATGGTAAAAAACAAGCAAAGGAACAACGCTTTTATTGTTGTTCTTCATCTTGAAGTCGGACCCCGACCCCATGTGTCCCAAAAACCTGTTTGCGGAATTTCATGGAAATCATAAAAAAAATTTTTGGGGAAAGCCTAAATAACAAAATCCTAATTTATTGTAAATTTAGTTCCTGTATATGGCTGTTTTGACAACTTATGTCTCATCTGTTCAGATCAAATCAAAACATTGAAAAATATACATGAAGGTCATTTCAAGTTATCATACGACAGAGCTTAATATGAATTTTTTCATATATAAACAAGTTTTTTCCCCAAAATTCTTTTATGATTCTCCTCAAAATCATTAGGACCTTCTTTTGATCAAGTCCAACACTGTACATTAAACTTGTAAAAATCTGTGAAGATCATTTCAAGTTATCATACAACATAGAGCTTATTCTCAAAATATGCTGTTTTTCATATAAAAACAAAGTTTTTCTCAAAAAAATATATTCGGATTTTCCTCAAAAACAAAAGGGAGCTTCCTTTAGTCAAGACTTGCCTTGTGTGTCAAAATCATATCAATCCCTGAAGGCTATCTTAATTAATTGTATGACATAGAGCAAATTCTCAAAATATGTACTTTTTCATATAAAAACTAAGTTTTTCCCTAAACACGGTATGTAAATTTTCCTCAAAAAACGAAAGGGAGCTTCCTTTGGACGAGTTCAACTTTGAGTATCAAAATCATTAAAATCCTTGAATGCAATCATAAGTTATCATAAGACATATAGCTTATTCTTTTTTGTAAAAAAATCATTTTCCGATTTTCCTCAAAAACGAAAGGGAAATTCCTTTGGTCAACTTCAATCTTGAGTATAAAATCATTTAAATCCCTGTAGGCCATCTTATGTTATACGGCCTAGAGCTTATTCTCAAAATATGTATTTTTTCATATAAAAACGAAGTGTTTTCCCCAAAATCAATTTCCGCTTTTCCTCAAAAACGAAAGGGAGCTTCCTTTGGTCAAGTTCAACTTTTAGTATCAAAATCATGAAAATCCCTGAAGGTAATCTTATGTTATCATTCGACATAGAGCTTATTCTCAAAATATGCATTTTTTTTTTTTATATAAAAACGAAGTTCTTTCCCAAAAATAATTTTCCAATTTTTCGCAAAGGAGCTTCCTTTGGTCAAGTTCAACTTTCAGTAGAAAAATCATAAGAATCGGTGATGGCAATCTTGAGTTATCGTACTACATAGAAAACGCTGACGGATAGGCTGATTACTATAGGGTGCGCCATTTCATGGGGGCCCTAATAGTTTGATTTCGGAAAATTTTTATATGATAACAAGATGTGTTTGTGAAACAATACCCCCCCCCCCCGTAGCAATCATGTCTACAATACATATTAATGCTAAAATTGCAATCACTAGAAATTAAGGTTATGCATACATTTGTACTAAACTCCATTAGAACTATTCACATACAGAATGTCTCTTGTAATCGTAATTAAGGAGCTAAAAGTCGTTTTTGAACTTTTGATCTCAGTTACTAACTGTAAGAACTTTTACATTGACACTATACGATCTCGAACCAGAGATGTAAATAATTCCAGTACCACAGGCCTACAAAGAGGATTTGTTTTAGGAGCCGTTACCTAGATAGAAGTTCCAGTAATGGTGAGCAAACTTTTGTATTTAGGAGTGCCTACAGTAGATATGGCGTTTTGACCCCCGATGTGAAGATCTTAAAAGGTAAATTACTACAAAAAAATTAAAATGATAAGTATAAAAGGCGTGGAGATTCCATAAAAAAGCAGATCAGAGGGCCAGAATTTGATTTTTGTACGTAGGAAGTAAGCTGGTATATAAAGGTACAACTGTACGAAGATCTCTGTAACGTTGTTATATTTATAACAGGTTGTTACATAGTTAACTTATTTTCGAGTAATACTTTCATTGAAAGATAAATTGATAAATGCTAATAATCAAATACTAGTATCTATATTTTGGAATTTGTGATATACAAGTGTTTTAATCAATATTAATTATAAGTATATAAAATTTTGATAATATCTTCTCAAAGAATATTTCTTATTGTTATATTATTATTTTACTGTTACATGTATATCATTTCTGTACTTTTAAAATAAATTCGTTGGCAACTCTGATCTGTAACGTTGTTATATTTATTACAGCTTGTCAACAACATGTAAAGAGGAACAAACACATCGACAGCAAATAGCAAATAACATCCTGTGCCGATGTCAAGCGAAGGATCGCCTACACAAGAAGCAATTTCTGACCAAAAATTTGTTTCTCTATTTAGTGTGTAGACTGTGATTAAAATATCATCCAAAGTCCTCCATAAGGTACTGCGCCCCCCAAAATGATGTCAAACACATGACCCTGGGTCGACCAAGTCGATGTGTACCTGATCCTACACCACCACAACCACCAGGGATACCCCCTGGACCAGAAGATAGCCGATAAAGACCTAAGGTAATCATATTTTTCATTTTTACTTCAGGCCCTTATAAATCAAGAAATGTGGACACTGTACAGAGGGTTATTTCAAGGGGACGAGGACTACTTGGATAACCAAAGAATACTGGTAGAAAGTGGATTCTACCCGTTCGACAACAATAGTTTGAGCATTCAGGCAGCGTTCGCGTTAATATCAATTAAGAATCACTTTCTAACACATTGTTCTTATTTTTTAGTTTTGTAGACTGAGGGTGTCCAAGATAGATCTTACGTTACATATCACTGATTTTTTCATTTGAAATACTGAATAAGTGCAAAGAGTAAGAGTAATTGAAGTGTGAAAATGACATCCACTTTGTTATAAATTTGTTTTATTTTTTCAAATTAACTCGTTCGTTAAACAGGTCAGTCCGAATGTGCATGGTCCAAGTTGTCAGCTAAATTTCACGTACATACCTCCTCAAAACGCACTTCCTGTATTGATACAAAGAATGTTCCTAGAGATGCCGACAATTTCTGTCAAAGGACACCTTCAGAATAGACGGAGAAGCAATTCCGTGTCATACATGTTTGTGGATTAAATTTTCCGCCGTGTGTTTCCTGACCTTCATGTCGTCGGCAAAATTACAAGAAGTGGATCGTCTGACTCCCACAGACTGATATAGAATTCATAATAATTCTTTGTAACAAACGAAAAATTCTGGTTGTCTGGGAAATTTCAGTATTTCATTTTACAACAATTCTCTAGTTAGTTAACACTTCTTGTTTACGATATATGTACAGATTGGAAGTCATAAATTTATTAACAAATAAAAATTTAAACAGTGTAAGAAATTTCAAATAACAAAATATTTACGTGGATAATTCTTCTTTAGAATGTGAAAGTAGGATTTTAATGGTCAGATACAATATTTAACATCAATTTCCATCTTTTGGAGCTGTAATTTGACATGAGGGCCATAAGTAAAAATTCTGGAATACTATATAATTTCGGAGATTTCCTTCAAATGAGGCGGCTTTTATCATGATTCTCGCCTTTTATCTTTTAATATCGCTCCAATTGATGGTAATTACTAGAAAAAAAAAGGCTTCACAGCTTACGGGGGCTTTTTCTTCTCAAACCGTTTGACTATCCATGGTGAATCTGCTCTTACTGTATTAACTGTAAATAGTGACTATTGTAAGACTATTGAACTATGCATGACACCATCTGGTCGGGAATGCTTTTATAACAATGTTCGTATTGTACTTCGAGAAACAGAACAAAATGAAATTAAATACAAAGTTTGTTAACGATACGGAGTTCTAAGCATTAAATTGATCCTTGGAGTCTTTTGACTATCATCTTATTTAGAGATAACTAATGTTACCACAGAACAAATAAAAGTAATTAATTAAATGTTGTTCATCCCTATGTCTTTCATGTTAGATAAGATGTTTATAAGTTGTCATTTCTTTCTGATCGGCAATGGTTTCCTAACCATAATTGTCTCTCTTAAAGATACCATACGATGTAAAAAGGAAGTTCTGTAATATGAGGGAGAGAGAAAAATTACGACCAATTGACTTATTCAATCTGCTGCTACTTAATAATATTCGATAATAACTGTAACAATTATTGTGAAATAACTAATATCTATTGTGACCAGTTGTAGTTTGAACTCTAGACAAAGTAAGCTTTTGCAAACTTAAGGATGTTCGCCGGTCAATTTTAAAATAACAAGGATTTCAATTAAATGTGATTTCTTGTTAGAAAATCGACAAAAAAGTAATTTAAGCCAAAAACATCAATAGGTTACCGATGCAATTTTTGAGATTCAAGTGTTGCAAAAATGGCGGGAAACCGAACTCCTCTGCATTTTTCATAGGTTCAACATCAGCAAAGTTTATCAAAAAATGAATATGGCAAAATAACACCAACTGAATAAAATTTTGTCAGAATGCTCAGAAAGATGTTTAAAATGAAAATATGGAAAAAAATTAGGGGGTCATCAGACAAAAAATTATTTAGCTTTTAAATGGAAAAAAGAAGAGAAGTCCGAAAATCTGACAGAAATACATAAACATGACCAGCGAACATCCTTATCCGTCATGTTACTATAAAGAAATTTGATATATACTACCAGAAACCTTGGGACTTGTCATAATCTTACAATATTATTATTGTTTACATCTTGGAAGTGTTTCAGATTATTGAACTGTGTGCAAATACTATCCGTAATTTTGAGATTGTTATATTAAATGCAAAATGTGCATTGTCGATATTCTTAAAGACCATTTATTTGACACAAAACCTTTTTGTCGTCCCTTTCTACTGGACATTCGGCTATGATGTTGTAGGGGCGTTCTATCATTTATCAGAGTTTTAAAGATATTGTAAAACTACAAGTTCAAAAAGAAACATGTAGTATTATTATTTGACGAATGTTTATATTATTTTGTAAGTCTGTATGCGTGAACTTATTAGTTAATGGTGAATTCATAATTAAATTATTATTAATTTATTTTATTTTACAGATGGGTGTACGATATTATATAATAGACGGTAGAATAGTGGAGTTTAAAAGCACGGAAGATTTCCGTAATATTTTCCGACACAGAGTGTTAGAAAAGGATCAGGGAAAGTTCCAAAAGTTCGCCCAACGTTAAAGTACCTATTGATGGCCAGTTTGGATCCAAGGGGAGATATAATTTCAATTAGTCCAAGTGAATTCAAGTTTGTGGTTTGACGATTAGACAAACAAGTCATTACGTTAGGGCTGCCCCCGCATTTTGCGTCATAAATACGGGAAATCTACCTCCAGTCGACCAATTCGTTGTTAAAAATGATACTAAAAATGAAGAAATAATAACATCCTTTTACTTAATAGCAATATATAGATTATTGCCAAATCTTATAGTCACTATTATATTGTGACCAGTACAGAGTAAACACTGCAAAAATCACTGTTCTTATTTTATACGAAAACGAGACATTAGTCCAACGTTACAATACGAACTGAAATTTTTTGTGAACCTGGGACGTGTCATTCCACCTTTTTGTAAGCCAGGGTCAACTCCAGGTCAGGTTTTGGAGGACGGTATTGTTGTTTTTAAGTTGTTGTTCCCCGTAGCTCCATACGACAAATCTAGTATGGAATAAATACGGCTAACTAGCATGACTAGTCAGTCAAATCAAAGATAAATTAATAAAAAAAATACTTGAGTGTTCAAAATAACCTCGTGTTTGATTTTTCTGAGTACTTTTATAACCCATCAAAATTCATTTTGTCTCTTTGGCCAGGTATTTCGCATATGCCAAAAAATATTGGAAATGTAGATTTTCCTCCGTTTTGCCTTCGTTGTAACACCGTCCGGAAGGTAGATAACTGCTAAAGAAAGATGTTAATTAATGCATGGTCCCAGCATACGAAAATTGGGAATAGTCCTACACATGGCGATGATTTGGTGAGGTGACTAGCATTTACCAAAACAGAATAGATGAGGAGAACTTCCTAATAGACCAGCAGCGATTACCAAAAGCCATGAGGGAAAGGTTGGGAGATTTTTAAGTCACAATTCTAGCAAGTAAAATCTTTATTGTGCGGACTTTAAAGCAAAACTGACCAAAATGGACAATTTATTTGGCACGCCTTATTCCAAAGACTGTGTCCTTTGGAGTTCTACTGTGTTGACGCTAAGCATGTTCCCTTCCCGGTGGAAGAATTTTTCTTGATGATATTGATAGTGTAGGCCGGTCAAAATGACCCTGTTGTAATACAAATATTCTTAGTACCTCCTGCTTTTACATCTAATGCAGAGACAAGTTGTTTATTTAATTATGTGTGTCTTCTTCGTCTTCATCTTCATTACATCAGGTGCTACATCCAAGGACATTTCTGCACCGCCCGTGAGTAAAGTGTACAGGGTTTAGTCTAAACGTGAGGATCTGATAAGGTTTGAAAAAGTGCTGAAGGCGTCTTTTGCGGTTTCTGTTGTTTCCAAAATGGTAGGGTTGATGTTGTTCCAGCCTCTAATAGTGTTCGGTATAAAGCTGAATTTGAGAGTATCGGTGCGGGCGTATGGTATGTAGAACTGTTGGTTGTGTCTATTACGGTTTGCTCTGTTGTTATATCTGATATCTGTAGTTGGTATTGTAGCCAATCCTTTCAATCCTTTATAAAATAGTATTAGTCTGTTTTCTCTTCTTCGATCTTTCAGAGATTTCCAATTCAATTCGTTCATGATATGTGTCATTGACCCTTCTTCGTAATCGTAGTTGTTGAGTACGAAACGTGCGGCTCTTTTTTGCACCTTTTCCAGATCTTTTTGCAAGTATTGACGATTCGGGTCCCAAACTGTTCCTGCATACTCAAGTATAGGTCTTACACAACTTAAGTATGCAGTTTCTTTGACATCTTTTCCACAGAAGTATAAGTTTCTCTTTAGCATTCCTAATACTCGGTTGGCTTTGTTGGTTACTTCGGATGCATGTTTTTCCCATCTAAGATCTGAGGATATATTTACTCCAAGATATTTTATACTGTCCAAGAATTTTAGTGTTGATCCTTCTAGTTTGTATTTGAAGTCTGTATTATATTTTCTCTTGCGTGTCAATTTCATCAGATTACATTTAGTTGGCTGAAATCGCATTCCCCATTTTCTAGCCCATGCTCCGAGTTTATCTAAGTCTTCTTGAAGTATTCTTGAATCATCAGCATTATTAATAATCCGGTAACAGACACAATCATCCGCAAATAGTCGGATTTCAGAATTAATATTGTCCAAGGTGTCATTAATATGTAGACTAAACAGGACGGGACCCAGGACGGTACCCGGGGGAATACCTGATTAAACTTCAAACCATTCTGATCTTGTTCCATTTACAACGACGCACTGCTTCCGATGACAAAGGAATGTATCAATCCAACCAAGTGTTTTACCAGATATACCGTATCCATTGAGTTTTGACTTCAATTGTTCGTGTGGCACCGTATCGAAGGCTTTTTCAAAGTCTAGTACAAAAATGTCAGTTTGTTTTCCAGCATCCATGTTTTTGGACCAATCGTGTATTACGTTACAGAGTGGAGTTTCGCAGCTATGATATTTCCGAAATGCATGCTGTTTACTAGTGATGATGTTGTGTTGGTCTAGATGGCTCATGATGTTTGAGCACACTATATGTTCGCACAATTTACATAATATACAAGTAAGTGAAACTGGACGGTAATTTGCTGGTATGGATCGATCAGCCTTTTTAAACAATGGACATATGTTTGCTGTAGTCCATTCATCAGGTATTGCTCCGACATCTATAGATTGTTGAAACAGATGTGTTCTTATTGGTGCCAGTTCAGTTGCTAGTTCTTTCAGTACTTTCGGGCTTATTTCATCTGACCCGCACGATTTGGATGTGTCTGATTGGAAGCAGTCATGGTGTTTCTCGACTATGATAGACAACAAAATACGGATAATCGCACGTAAATAAGGCAAGGATCTCTTAATTGTTATTACTTGACATTATCCATGCCTTTTTTATTTAATCATATGAGTCCTTAATACGATATGCAGAAACTTTCTACTGTCTGCAATATCCATGGCGTATCTATATTGATTTTGAGGGAAATATATTTTTCACATTTCCTGTTCATTACATCTCATGTACAGGTATACTATTTTTGACATTCACTGTTCATTGAATCTCTTGTGCAGATAAAATATCATTGACATTCGGTGTACATTTTAATTCGAAGCAATTTCGATTTACAAGACGTACTAATCAAGCAATCATTGATTGTTTGAACTGATCATTGCGGCATATACTATTTTTTTTTAACCTTGATTATTGTATTTTAAGTTCACTCACTTAATCAATCCACTTATTTAATGGGATATGCAAATTTCTGTGCTCGGTTTATCTTCTTCAAACTACTGCTAATTGAAGTCTATATTGACACATTTCTTGATTGAAAAAAACCCATTAAATTCCGGGTCTTCTTAAGACAGTTTCAGGCAGGACTGTTTGAGAATATTCGTTATATAACCGCTACATTTCAGATTAAAATCAAGATCCCGCGATTATGAGGGTGATAATATGTTGCTGACAACTTATCATGTTGGCACTCGATAAACCAGAATAGTTTTTTTTTCGTTTCAATCGGTGCCTATTTATGAAAAGATTTCAGTACCAGATTTAATATTTGCCTTTCTTAATGATAGTTTTTTTTTAAGATTATTTTAAACACTGCTTTCAATCAGACACACATAATTAAATTTACAACTTGGTCTTCCGTCTTTTGGTGTTCTTGCTTTTGCCTTGTCTCTGGCTTTGTGTAGTCTTCTGCTTTGTTCCTTCGGTATTGTACTGTCGTTGTTTAGAAGTACAGAAGCTTCACTGCAAAGATTAGGTCAGACATGTTTATGCTAAAAGTATCTATAAATTTTTTTAGTTTTTTTACAAGGAAGTTTCAAATCAGTCGAGTCTATTCAAAATAATATTACCACAGTAAATCTGTCGAATTTATTTTTAAACCTAGAACGTTTTTCAGTTTGAATGTCATCATTTAAAATTAGTAATGGAAGGATTGTCGAGAATAAAATGATTCTCCTAATCAAGCATCTCCCATTACTCCACAGACTTTAATTAAGAAATAAAACATGGCCGCCATACTATATTGTCATTATGACATGGGCTTGAGTTGTTTTTGCAAATATTTTATCCCGAGCGTTAGCGAGGGGTAAAATATGCAAAAACAACGAAAGCCCATGTTATAATGACAATATAGTATTTGGCGGGTATGATTTATTTCGATTCTGATATGGAAATTTCACCCATTTTATACCCGAAGCGAGCAGCGACTATTTAATGGTTCCGTAACATTTTGATTTTGATAAACAAATACACGGACAAAAAACTTTCCAAAAATACAACAAAAACTTACTTTCGTGTGATGAAATTGCTTATTTAACTGTAGAAAATGCCTCAAGTCCTATTAATCTCCATTCAAACTTTCCAACCGACGCTGCTTACGAACCGGACATTACGATATTATTTGTGACGTCACAAGTAGGAAAATTAAAGTTTGTCCCGAACATTGCCTTTTCAAGTAAAAAAATTCCATAATGAATTTCGGAAACAAATTAAATTAAAAAAGTTGTTAGTGGATGGTAGATGATTTTGACAGTTAAAATGAAAAATAGATTCAAAATATGCAACAGAAACTATACATCTTTTGCGCATGTGCTAAGAGTGTTATATTGGTATTATAACATGACTCTATTTACAAAGCTAATACAGGAAGCCATATTAGAATTGACATTCATAAATAGCTTCAAATGACATGCCTTTTTCAGATGTTTAAGTACCCGATCCCGCTTAAAGTTTTAGCATTCAAAAATAGCTTTGTAAGAATAATATAGCATATATCATTTGTTGAAGGTATCACTTATTATGATTAAAATATGATGTCAAAAGATTATATAATATGAGGTAAAAGTAGGGTAAAATGGGGCGACCGGCGTCCCTACACCTTATCTATGACCTTGACCTCTTATCTATGACCTTGACCTCTTATCTATGACCTTGACAGCTATCCCTACACCTTATCTATGACCTTGACCTCTTATCTATAACCTTGACATCTTATCCCTACACCCTGCACCTTATCTATGACCTTGACATTATATCTTTAGTGTTGATCTTATCCCTACATTCTATTTGTGATCTTGACCACTAATCCTATCAGTGACTTTACTTTCTTATCTACGACCTTGACTGCTTATCTTATCCCTACACTTTATCTTTGTCCTTCACCTCTTATCAGTGGCCTTGACATCATATCTTCTACAATAAGCAATTGTCTTATCAGTGGCCTTGACAGTTATGTTATACATAATCTTTATCTATCCCTATGTATTTCGTCATCATGGTTTTATCAAATTTTAATCCTCTTGTGTAACAGCAACACTATCATTACTTATTTCCTTCTTACTATAACACTATTTCAAAATTTAGAACTATAAATTTTATAGAAGACAAAAATGCGTAACAATAACATTACAAGTCTTCTTTTTGGGAGGGAAATCAATGAACGTTTCAAAACAAAAAGTATAGGAAAAACCAACCTCTTCAGAGACGAGATAGACAAGCTTCCGTTTGAAGAAAAATCATCATTTCCCGTCGAAGTTTGGAAGGTAAATAAGTGTAATATTTGTGTTCTGTTCTATTGGTACTCGAATATTGATTTTAAAGAAGACGTCCGCTATTGTCGTGAGGATTGGGATTCAATAATGGCAGAGTATTTATTTCCTTAACGCTTTAAATTCTCATCATTTGATCATTTTCTTTCGTGATGGATAAAACAAACGTCTACCGTTATGATGAGATTTCTACAAAAGATGTTGAATTATTTCAACCTAAATTTCCGAGTTTAATAATATGTAGTGAACGTGAAAGAAGTTTCAAAAAATGGCCACTTCAAATAGTGCAAACAGCAAAATGTCTTTCGGAAAATGGATTTTTTTATACTGGAGTTGGCGATGAAGTTACGTGTTATTATTGTGGTATAAGCTTACGTAACTGGGAAATTTTAGACGTGGTTGATATAGAACATTGGAAATGGTCGCCACGTTGTATGCATTTACGTATAATATCTAGCTGCTTTGATGATAATGGAAATCATCCCTACCAGTGACCTACATTTTGATTTTTATCATTCAAATATTGACCTTGACACTATTATCTATGAGAAGTAGTGTATAAATGTTCTCGTCTTAAAATTTTCTTTCATTATGGCACAAGCGTATGTAGACTTCGTAAAGACGCAGCACGATAGTGACATTTCCGATCTTCAAACAAATTTTTCACAGAAACAAGTTGTGTGTGTGGTTGACGATACAACACCGTTGATTGTAAAGAGAAGAGGAAAACGAACGTTTCTACAACTAGTACATCGAGAAGGAAAGGTTAGCATTGATAAAAACATTTGGGAAAAACTTTGTAATTTAAAGGAGAGTGTACAGTTTCTTTTACATTTCATAGATCAACAATAAAAATGCTTGGACGTCATTCATACCTTAAGAGACTATCAAACATACTTCTGTTTTCCTTTGCTGAAGTGTAAATAGAACTTATTCATGATTTGTCTAAACGTCATTGCCTGGGATGTGAATGTAGTCATCCAAGTCAGACTAGACCTGATTGTCTTATGAATAGTGACAGTGAAAAGGTTGACAAATATTTTGAAAAAGCTTTTACAACATTCAAAATATCAGAAGTTTGGACTAAATACTGGAACAATGTGAAGATGTGTGACATTCCGAAAGCCGTGTCTGGACAGTTTTACTTATTGCATGTTATTTTCTTAGATGAATTGCATAGTGATTTTATGAAGAAACATTTATTTGAAATGGTTAAAAGAAAGGTTAAGTTGGAGGAAAGATTTCTAAACTAATGACGATGGACTAATTGAGTGTTGAGAGAAAATGTATACATTGTTTTGAATTTAATATTGCTTTTAAAATAAAACAATAAATGTTCTAAGTTTACGTATTGAGTTTTAATTTTAAATATTAGGTAGTCCCTAGTTAGTTTTACAATATCATCATGGATAACGAACAGGTCAGTAGTCTTTTGAGTAAATATTATCACGATCCAAAGAGTCCTGCAGCATTTTCTGGTGTTGAAAAATTATACCAGGTCTTGAAAGCTGCGGGGAAAAAAATTGGACGGTATAAAATTAAGAGATGGTTGCAATCACAGGATAGTTATAGTCTTCAAAAGGAACCACGTCGTTCCTTCAAAAGATTGAAAGTAGTTGTTGCTGGTTTGAATAGTCAGTGGGATGTTGATCTTATGGATACTCAGAATATCTCAAAGGAAAATAATGGTGTTAAGTACATTCTTGTTGTTATTGTCGTCTTTTCTAGATATCTTTGGTTAGAACCTCTTCTTAACAAAACTGGGAAGGCTGTATGTAAAGCTTTTCAAAAAATTTTTCAACAGAAAAAACCTGAACGAATAAGAACAGACAAAGGGCAAGAGTTTAAAAATTTGCAGATAAACAACTACTCAAGGAAAAGGGGGTTCGTCATTTCTTCACACAAAATGAACTCCATGCAAACTATGCAGAGCGTGTTATCCAAACTATCAAAAACAGAATGTTTCGTTATTTTACTAAGATAAGGTTACATCGTTTCATTGATGTCTTGCAAAACTTTGCGGAAAGCTATAATAGCACCCCTCACAGATCACTGAATAACATCCCTCCGAAAAATGTTAGAAGGAGCAATGAAGCCGATGTTTGGGCTTACCTATATTTATCAGGTAGCACACAAAAGCCAAGAAAACACCATATTAAAAGCGAGGAAAGTAAACGAAAACAAACGTTTCAGTACAATTTAAAATTGGTTCACTTGTAAGAATCTCACACACTAGATTTATATTCGAGAGATCTTACAGTCAGCGGTGGACAGAAGAAATATTCAAGGTAGTTAAACGTTTTAGACGACAAAATATTCCTCTCTACAAAGTCAAAGATTTTTTAAATGAGGATACAGATGGTGCATTCTATGAGTCTGTGTTACAAAGAGTAGATAAGGGTGAAGATAGTTTATGGTTAATTGAAAAGTTAATTAATAAAAAAGGAGAAAAAACGGTAGGACGGAATGGCTCGTTAAATTTCAAGGATGACCGAAGAAATTTAATCAGTTTATTCCAGAAACAGATATTAAGGACCTTACATAATGGATCACATTTTCCTGATTCGAAGTGATCAATCGAATACATATTTCTCTTCAAACACATCATTTCATTTTAAAGTTCGTTTGAGGGAACCGATTTCATTAGGAAACCAATGGCGTATGGCATTGATAGACTTTTAGATCAATCAGAAGGCAACGAAAAAGGATAATCATGAACTGTACATGTTTTGTGATGCGTGTAACGGTGTGAATGTATTCAACAGTCAATACTCCCTCTTGCGAAGAATATCTCCTTCAAATTCAAAAAAATGGAATTATATATTCACTAAGCCTTTATACCTGCCAGTGAAAAAGAATGAATTGTATGAATTAGAATTTCATATAAAAGATGAGAATGGGGAAGATGCTTCATTTTTAACAGAACCCATTTCATTCACACTTCACTTTAAACAATATCCCTTTTATCATTGACGATGGATGTTGATAAAATGCACATAGCCAATCCAGAGAAATGGCGACGTTACTATCAACGTATAGTGAATGGGAATACTAAATCATACCTTAACCATATAACAAGGTGATATCAGAGAGGTGGGGGATTGGGAGGACATTCAAACAATTTCATTATACCAATTGATAACCATAGCAGTTTTAATAATGAAAACGACGATTCTGTGAAATTAGAATTAGTTTCTCCATCTGAACAAGTCGTTAAACAAGCTAAAGAGGAATTGAAGGATATGAAAGCTATAAAAACTGTGAAAAGAAGAAAGAAACACAGCCATAAGCATAAAGGCCGTAGAGGGAAGAAGACGTCTACAAAGAAAGGGAAACATAGCATAAAGAAAAAAGTTAAGAACAGTAGAAAGAGGGGTAGAAGAGACATATTTAATACATAATGTCAGTTCTCACAAAAGATGGTTTTGTTGAATCACAGCCAAGTCAGTTGAATATTTTCCAGGTTCTTAGTACACAAACAGCATGTGAAGCGATATATTTCGAAGAATGTAGACCAACTTCTCAAGTAACAGGATACTCACCAATAGAATTGAACGTATCGGGACAAAATGGAATGGATTATATTGACTTGAAGCGTTCAAAATTATATGTGAAACTGAGAGTTAAAAATTCAGATGGAAGCATTTTAGATGAGGCAGATACGGCCGGACCTGTTAATTTGTTTTTACAGAGTTTGTGGTCACAGGTGGATGTATTTTTACAAGGGCAACTAGTTACATCGAGTAACACTAATTATCCGTATAAATGTATGATGAAAACATTGCTTCAGTATGGACAAGATGCAAAGAGTACTCAGCTTTCTAGCAGTCTTTATATAAAAGACATCCGGTCACATAGATGTTTACGAGTGGTAAAGGTTCGAATACTGGTTTATATGAACGGAGAAAATTTATATCCGAGTCCAAATATTTGGATTTGGAGGGACCTCTCGGTCATGAAATGTGTGAAATGGATCGTTATTTGTTGAATATTGTGGATGTGAAAGTGAAAATTTATCGAAATAAACCAAACTTTTGTTTAATGTCTGATGAAATATCCACCGAATATGATATCGTTATTGATGATATTGTATTCAAAGTGTGTAAATGTGTTATATATGCTCACGCAGAGGCATTGAAGACAACAAATGCTAAATACCCATTTACAAAGTCTGTGATAAAACATATAACTTTGATGCAGGGTAGTTCTGCTATGGTTATTGAAAATATTTTTCAGGACGTGAAACCGAAACGTATGGTTGTTGGGTTTACTTCATCTGAAGCCGTTTCAGGTTCCTACAAAAAAAAATCCGTTTTATTTTAAAAACTACGATTTACAACAAATACGTCTGTTCTGTGATGGAATTCCAGTAGAAGGAATACCTTTAAAACTAGATTTCAATCAGACAAATGGTACATCAAACGTATCAGCTTATGTTAAGATGTTTGAAACTGGTGGTAAATGGATGATGGATGCAGGTAATGATTTCACGAGAACAGATTTTAGCGATGGATACACGTTGTTCTGTTTTGAATTGGAGCCCTGTTTTCAAGAAAGTGAATATCTAACTGTAATAAAACGAGGGAAAATAAGATTAGAATGTCAGTTTGGAACTCCACTACCAGAGACAGTTTCTGTTATTATATTTGCCGAAAATTTCGGATACTTTGAAATAACTGAAAATAGACAGATAAAAACAAAACAACTGATGTGTATCATTCAATGTGATAGTAAATTAAGAAAAACAATCACTGGTGTATACGCTTGTGATAATTTACCAGCTGATATAGTTCAAGGTCCTGTAGGATTTATCGTAAACACCGATTTTGCTACCGGAAGTGGCGAACATTGGGTAGCTTTTTATTTCTATGACAAATATGCAGAATTTTTCGATAGTTATGGAAATCCTCCGGAGGCTTACAATAAAACTTTCTTAAAGTTATTGAAGAATCATAGTTTGAAAATAAGTTATAACAACATCCGTCTGTAGAGTTTTACAAGTGACGTTTGTGGACAGTATTGTTTATATTACTTAATTCATAGAATAAATGGATTATCTATGTCGCAAATAAAAAACTCTTTTTCTAGCAATACTAAATGTAATGATCTGTATGTTTATAATTTTATATATGACAGCTTTTATAACTAACTATTTGAAGAAAAATAATAAAATAAATATTCAATGTATGAGTGTATCATTTTAAATCAGGTATAGGTGCGAATGGATGTAAAAATGTGGTGGGAAGAAAACTGTTTGTTACCTTTCGTAAGTCCCTGCTCTACACTCATTGCAGGGTCTAGCCAGTCGGGCAAGTCGCACATAGTTTATAGAATTATTAAGGAAAGTAAAGGTGTGTTTACGGTACCACCTTCTCAGATAGTGTATTGTTTCTCTGCTTGGCAAGATTTGTTTACAAAAATGGAGACTGTGGAGACTGAAATTTCACATTTGAAATTTCATGAAGGATTACCCACTAAAGAAGACATACATGAGTGGTCTGCTAGTAAAAATCACATGTTACTTGTGTTAGATGATCTACTTGCTAACGCATCTAACAGCCCTGATATAATGGAACTGTTTACTATAAATTGTCACCATAGAAATATAAGTGTATTTTTTTTTAATGCAGAACATTTTCCCTCCAGGTAAATGCATTCGTACTATATCACTGAATGCGTCATATATAATACTAACAAGAAACCATCGGGATAAAAACCAACTTTCAGTTTTAGGAAGACAAATTCTACCGGGACAATTACACTATTTTCTTTCAGCATATAATATCTGTACTTCAAGGCTTTATGGCTACTTATTAAGGTAGATCGACACTAATACACGGCGCATTTGATTGGCGCATTAGTGTAACACGAATCGGATGCGGAATTGACTTGATTTTCAAGCCGGAATAATCCTGTATTGGCCTATTCCTTGTGACGTCAGAATAGATTGACATACACTTTCCCGCCAATTAGCTCCCTTTACCCGTAAATATTGTCTATTACGTAAACTATATCAAATAACTTTCTTAATCGAACGGTGACATGTAGATTTTT
>MJUU01036350.1:0-11210 GCA_002080025.1 Modiolus philippinarum | reverse complement strand
GGGGCTGGTGTTTTTTAGACCAGCATCTGGGCTGAAATAATAATCTGGCCCTGATTCTGTCTATTGGAAAAAAGCCCGGCTCAACAAAATTTCCTAACATTGTGTATATTGGACAAAAAATAATCTGGCCCGTGAAGCGGGCGAAAAAAATTTCCCGGCTCGGGTAAAAATCCCAACCCCATGAAAATCCAATGGTCCGTGCCTTATATTTAAGTACACGTAAAATGACCGAATCATATTTTGCTTTCCCGCTTTCCTGTTTTGATATTTTTAATATTCGACTGTGTTTGTATTGAAGCGGTCTGCTCGTTAATAATTCCTAGAGAGAAATTTGCCGTGCACAAAATCACGTTTTCAGACAAAAACATGGCCACCTCTTCGACACAGAGCATTGAATGCCAGTTGCCTTATGTATTCTTATCTTATGGCATAAGTGAAACACATATTAAACAGATATATCATGATAAGGAGGGGTATTTGATAAAAAGACAAGTCGACGGGTAGTAAAAATTCGAGAGCCTGAAAGGCGAGTGAAAGGTAGACCCACGATTTGTAATTTTGGCAACTACCCCGACTTTCATGATCTGTTCTGTTTTTTTTCGGCGACAGAAAATTTGACTTCAAGAATTAAAAAAAAACGCACAGATGACTCCGGAACAAATACCTTGTCCCAGTGAAGGGCTATCTAAAAAAAAATAAAACAATCACAATGCATATTTCTAGCCTAAGGTGCAATGAAAAGAAACATAAAACACGCGAACATGAGTCAGTCAGGATTCTGCCCCCTTCTGCATGCAATACAAACGTTGAATATTTATCTTGAATGCTTTAGTAAAGCATTTCCCCGATTAGGTGAAAGTACTTTTTAATGGATTGATAGTATGATGCACTGTTTTTGGCGAGAACATTTGAATTCTAGAATTTGCGGGCTTTCACATTTTGGATCATTCTTCATCGTTCTGGAGACCATGGAGTGAATATTAGAAACTAAGAAGATGCCTGATGACCAAGGTCCTGCCCAAGAGTCAGACAAACCACTCAAATTGAAATCATGTACAATAAATTTTGTTGATTGCATTATATTTCCTGCAACACATAAACAAGCACCTCATTTTTTTACTTGTAAAACTGGTAAAAACACTCGATGTAAGAATAAGTGCAAGCACTCCTTGACCCATCTTTCTGAATTAATTTTTGTCTTAATCTTTCCAACTCAAGATTAAGGTCTTGGAATTAGTAGTCTATCTATATTGGTTTATTGAACTATAGGGAAACAAGCTAGAGAAAAATGGAGGTTTAGGTTCCAATAAACCGGTTTAACCCTACCGCTAGCTCTTGCTGGTGCCCGGCTATCCCGAGTTCCTATCGTTGTCTATTTTTGTATTTGTCTTTTTATTGTTTTTCTTGTGTGGTTCCCTGGTGGATTGTGGCATGTGATTGTAATTTTCAGCCATTGTAAGTGTTTCCTGTTATTATCTCTCCATTAATTGTGATATGTTCATTACACTTAGAACTAGTCTTCCATATATAGTGAATTTACCGGAAGTACTTTGAATCAAAGCTTAATTGCTTGCCGATAATGTTGTTTATGGAATCCAATGTTCTCTATGCAGTTTTCTGTTGGTAAAATCATCCAGTCACTTCGGAGCAGGATAAAGCAACACAGATATGATACTAAATATCCGCAATATTGGATGCTTAATTACCTGACCATAAGCCTGCTCCTTCTATGAAGGTGCACTTTAGGAGACAAATAGTCCTGTGCTTTTTACAACATAAAATAAACAGAAAACGCTACTGCAATGTCATATTGATGTAATGAAAATATCAAGTGAATTGCCAATTTTTCCAGTTCTTGATGTATTGATGTTTATGACATGCGTTTGTTCAATACCAAAAAAAGCACAATCCGTAGTCTCGACATTAGGACTTGCCATCGTCCCAATGTCGAAAAGATAGCTAAAAAGGGGGTATTACAAAATTACCGAATGTAATCACCAAGAGCCAAAGTTTAAGAGACAAACAGACAAATCAGGTGCAAAACCACAAGAGGAATTCTCAGTCGCAAAAGTGCTTACCTGGTACAGGCATATCAAAAGAAATGTTTGGTTAAACCGGTTTATGGCGCACCAAACCCCCCTTCCATTACGATAGCAACTCAACAGCAATTACCATTGAAACGGCATAGACGAGACAGTAAAAGTAATGTTCATCCCATTATTAATTAAAAAAGCGAATCTTGAATCACAGCTCGGACTGAAACTTCATTTTCCACAAATATGAGATCGTATGAGATGGAATTTTGTTGAAAACTTGATTCATGAGGCGGTCCGACACGGAGATAACTAATGAGAAAGTCTGCATAGTTGGTGCTAGCTGTCGCTTAACAAATCAACTGTGAAACATAATCCCTGTAAGCAGCAGATTAGATTAAGTAGTTTCTGTTTTTTTTTCTCTAAGTCTTAAGAATATATTGATGGGAGCCATATAGTAAAAAACGCGTTATTAATGGAAAGAACATAATCAATGTATCTTTAAATGAAGGATCAAGCATCTTTTATTCTATGAATTTTTACGAGTCCATGAAGATAATCAATCTCGTAGGAATATAAAAGCAAGTTTGCGAGTAAGGGAGCACACTTGGTGGCCATTGGTTTCTAACTTAAGTTGCTGTTGGTAAAAAGCACATCCAAATGCGACAAATATATTATCAATAAGAAAATCAAGCATACTGCACACCTGTTTTTCATCGTAGTATAATTTTCCTTTTATTTTTTTTTTAAATGTGGGTTGATAACCTAATACAACAATTTTTTTGAATCGTCAAAGGCTTTTTGAAAAACCTTTGATTCGTGATTTTAAGGAGTATCTCCCTCATGCAAAGCTCTGTCCTTAGCTGATTTTGGCTTTACATTTAGATCATATTGGTTTTTAGTTCTCTATCAGTTTTTAAACATCTTTGAGTTTATGGTCTTCCAAACGTTTAGATTTTATCTGCACTGAAGAGACATACGTTGTCGAAATGCGCATATGCAGAATTAAAATTCACAGTAGCTTCGGTATTTAGTCTTTAGTTTATCGTGAGAAAGCGTGGTATAGAGTGTAGAAAAATCAAATGTTTTGAAAAATGTATTTGAGAGAATGAATTTAATAAATTCTTCGAATTTTTAAGTATCCACATTGTCACATAGGTGTTTTGGTGTATTAACTTAAGCAGCTAAACATCTCCAGTTGTGGTCCAATTTCTTCTAATTTTGGTTTCCTCCCTTGTTGAAAATATTTTATGATAGTGGAGATGTCCGAATCCTTTTGTTGAGCTTTCCCAATCCACAATGTTTCCAAAGTTTGGTTCTCTGTTATCTATGTCTTCTGTTATCAGGTCTCTACTTGTCTCTACATATGCGTCTGTAGGTGTTGTTGTTTTTCTACATATGGCTTTTATCGAGTCAGCTGATATGTTGCATCTGTCTGTAAAGTTGTTCTCTGGAAGACGGCTAAGAGCATCTGCATCCGCTTTTAACTGACCTGGTCTGTACTGTATGGTAAAGTCGTATGCTGATAATGCTGCAAGCTAGCGATGTCCTGCTGCGTTCAGTTCAGCGGTTGTTAAAATGTATTTAAGCGGATTGTTGTCTGTGAAAATGGTAAATTTGATTCCATAAAGGTAGTCTTTGAATTTATCGGAAATTGCCCATTTCAATAAAAAAAATTCCTTCTTATGAGTTGAGTAGTTCTGTTCTGAATAAGTAATCTTTTTTTGGCCATTTTCCTCTTGATATAGCAACTGCCTGATCTTATCTGATGCTTCAGTATGAAAATCGTATGATTTGGAACTGTCAGCATATGCCAGTATGGGAACTGA
This sequence comes from Modiolus philippinarum, assembly GCA_002080025.1. Taxonomy (NCBI): domain Eukaryota; kingdom Metazoa; phylum Mollusca; class Bivalvia; order Mytilida; family Modiolidae; genus Modiolus; species Modiolus philippinarum. Next base: position 7,348 of record MJUU01036350.1, on the reverse strand, counting down.
TACTAATTTCTCCTCATGGTAGATAGACAGTAATATTCAAATCCACTAGATTTTAAGTCTGCACAACTAAAGGACATAACCTACTTAACCGAAATCTGTAATAAAAACTATGGGTCACCATGCTTGCTTTTTCAAGAAATGAGATCAAATTTTGCTCATTTTTAGCCATTTTTTCACCTAAATTTACAAAGAATGCACGGGGAAAATATGGAAAGATAATTTTTAGCTTAATAGAAATAAACTTTTTATTCATTGAGAATTTAATGTATTTTTGTGAAAAGATAGTTTCTGATGTAATTTATTGGTAACAATAAAAAAATGTATATGTCACCAGATATTTTACAAAGAAGCCGGATTAAACATTATTTACGGGAAAAGGGAGTTAATTCGCGGCAAAGTAAACGAAATATTACGTTTCACATCTGTCATTTAAATATGACGTTACAAAGGAAAAGCCGTCAAATTACTGTTCCGGCCCAAAAATCAAACCTAACCCGTATCCGACTTTTTATTTTTCTAATTCGCGATTGAATTGCTCAGCGCAACAGTGTCGATCTACTCAAATGACTGATCTTGCTTAGGACCCCATTTAAAATTCTTTTTAGTCTGTGTCTTGTTCTTTTTGTCCTCTCTGTGTTGGTGTTGGTATTAATTCTGTTAACGGTTTGGCTTCTTGCTGAATTGTTGAATCTTCTAAAATAGCCTAAAATCTCCCGATATCTTCCGGTGTAGGCCAAGATGTTACTACATCAGTCTTTGTTTTGTTAATTTTCATTCCTTCTTCTGACACTATGTGTCCTACGTTCTTAACCTTTCTCTTGAAAAAGTCGAATTTCCCTGCCGCTAACTGTAAATTGCTTCTCTGATTCTATTAATAACTAATTTGATGTTTTCAAAGTGTTCTTCCGAAATGGCCATACAGCTCATTAAAATTATTGCAGTTTGAGTTAACATATGCGTTATGGTCTCATGTTCATTTACTCCATATCCTTTGGTAAAATATTCATATGATTTTCCAAAGATTATGATGTCGTAAATAAAACTGCAGCACATTTTTAAATTGTAGTCTCCTAATATCTTTTCCACAAGTCTTTGGTATGTTGCAGGTGAATTAGTCAATCCAAAATGTAGTCTGTTTTATTCCCAAAATCTTAAAGGTGGATTAGTCAAGCCAAAATGTAGTCTGTTTTATTCCCAAAATCTTAAAGGTGAATTAGTCAAGCCAAAATGTAGTCTGTTTTATTCCCAAAATCTTAAAGGTCCACATATGAAAGAAGTTCTTTCTTTATGCTCTTCTTTAATTCCTACTCGATGGTATCAAGCTTTCATATCCACAACAGAAAAGAATTTACTTCCAGATAGAGAATCTAATTATTCTTCTATTCTTTGTAGAGCATAACTGTCTTTTCTAGTTCATAGGTTGGGTTGACGAAAGTCTATGCGCAGTCTCGCGATTCATCCCTTTCCTTGTAAAGTACAACGTTGGATGCATATTATTAACGCGATTTGCGAATGGTAACGCTGTTTACTTAATGTCGGAGATGTTGTCTTACTACATCATACATCGCTGGTGGAATCCTGCGGTATCTTTGCAAAAAGGTTATTTCGTTTACATCCACTAAATCAATTCTTTGTTCCACCATATCTGGACATCCAATGTTTTCATCTCTAGTTGAGAAAATGTCTTTATAGGAGTTAAAATCTTTCCCTTCTTCGAACTGTTCATCTGTAAGGTCACTTTGTACTATTTCTTTTACTCTCTCAGTTGCTAAGGTGGTATCTGGGGTAGTAGTATTAGGTAAATTCTTGTTGGTTGAAGGCAGTAATTCGCATACTAAGGCCTTTGGTGGAATAGTGATTGTACTGGATGTAACGTTGTAAACTTTAAACTTTATCAGCTGGTTCTGGTTGTAATTGTATTGATGAACTGTTGGCTCAATGTACAAATCTTGAATGTGGTGATCTGAAGTTGAAGTTGATTGGAGTATGCAAGGTGTTGTTTTAGATGTCATTTCCTTTGTACAATATCCTTCGATGACTTTCTCCATGTGAAGTGGTATGATTATATGTTCCGATGTAGCTGATCTTAACAAGGCGAGTTATTTCTCTGTTTGATCAGTTGTTTTGTCCTGTACAGCTATAGTTCATAATGTCATGTACTATTGAGTAGTTAACTGGGCTGTCTGTAAATATCTGTTGTGTTGTATTTGAATGAAGTGTCAAACTGTATGATGGATATCCGTGGTGGAGGTGGAACTTTATTAGATGTTGGAAAGTAAACGTTGTTTCCTTTTTTACTTTGGTATCTATTGTTGGTGGTAAATGTCCGCTTGATTTGAGCAGGTTCATCATCAAAGAAGGTAATTTCGGATCATATATATAACATCTGTATGATTCATTTTGAAACACCGCTGTAGAAAAATAATGGTATGCAGAATACAAAGGTATACAATGACAAAATAATACATTGTACATATGTTCGCAATACCGGTCATAAAATATACAGTTTATATAAATATTGAATTTAAAAATAAATATGAAAAAGAAAGGAACTGGGGTAAATGTCAAGGAGACAACAAAAGCTTACTTTTGGATTTTTGCTGAAGTTGCTCTTATTCTTGAAAAAGTTCTTCTTGTTTATGTTTTGAAGGTATCATAACTACTTCCTTAAGTTCATCTTCACTATCTCATTTTGATGTTGCCATGATGGATATATGCTAACTATGCGAAGTATCCCCTTTGATTTATGTCACTTCGGACATGAATATTTTCACAGTATGCTTGATTCAGGCAACAGTCGAAAATGTTTAGTTCAAAGAGACAAAGGCACGTACAATGTTGTTTTATGTGCAAAAAACGTTACTGTGATTGCCTAATTAAAAAATCTGTGTAAATGACAATTCAGGCAACACTATACATACAAAAAGCATCACAAAGGATGAGGGAAAAATCCTGGCTTATCATAAATTGTTTATGGTGTCATTAAATATTTCTACCAACGACAAATCTAACGATTTTCCGAATTGTACTGGACATCCAAACTTCATAAATGTTACCACGTGTTTATAGTTCTCATATTTTCATTATACTAAGTTTTCTTGCAAATGACTCGATGAATGCCTTGTGGTTGTTTTCATGTTATATTGTCTTTTTGTAGGGCAACGGATGACAGCGATTGTAAGAACACCGGCTTTGCTAGTTACTTTTATGTTTGTTGACGATCCTGTGTCCACAAGTAGTAAGAAATGTAGACTTTCATCCATTGGTTTTTTATCATAATTTTTAGCCTATTACCTTATTAGCATTAATTATATTTTTCCGACGATTCAGTAATGTAACCGATCTGTAGTTTATGCCTTGAACCAAAAGCTAGTAATTATGTTATAAAGGTCCATAGCCCGGAGTAAGTTGCATTATTCTAGTGTAAGGGGATATGCAAAAAAATCGGGTTTAGTTTTTTTGCATGAAATATTTTACTTTGGATGTGTTTTTGGCACAAATTGTATATAAATTTGGATAATGAAAATTAATTTAGATAAATTTGGGTATAAAAAATGCTAAAATGGATAATTTATGCGACAACATAATTCCTGTTCATTATTTTCTTTAAAAATATAATATTTCATGTTTTTATGCTTTGTTTCTTTGATGTTACAAAATTTTCATGTTAAATCAATGGTATAAATTTATTCAGGTTCTAAATTTAGTGTTGTTATATAAATTTTGGGTATGTTTTAAGTACGTGGGTAAATAAATTCAGGGCATGTTTCTGAGATCAATATGGCATATACCCGAAAAAATACCAAGTTATCCCCCGCCCCCCTTGTCAATAGTTACATAAAATCTAACAACTCAAATTGCAATGTTGCAAATTCCTCTTTCAATAAATCAACTTTATTTTGGTTATTATTTTTTTTAATATTCTTTCTTTTCATTATCCCATTTTTAATACGCTCAGTTTGGTCTCGAATTTGAACCTTACATAGACTTTCTATTCACAATAACTTTTAAGAGAATTGTGAGCATCGGGAAAAGGGGGCTAGACACCAAAAACTTCTAAGTTCAGAAATGAGATCACATATTTACATTAATTATACAACAATAAATACTTTCTGAGACAACTATTCCAATTCTTCCATTTAAGATAAAAAATCTAATTATTTATTACTGTAACTATCGTTTGATTTATGTTAATTCTTCCTCTTTCTAACAATATTTAAATTGCAAGTATTAGTTAACATTATAAAAACTAAAATTTTGTTATCATCTTCAACAATAGAAAAATCGTCGTCATCTGATGTTCTACTATTAAAATCCCCTACAAGAAAAATAGATTTAAAGTTAAACTTATGATTTGGATCTCTAATTCTTATTCATCAGAATTATTTGCATACCTAGTATTCTCAGGAGGAATGTCCACCGTTCAAAAAGCACCATATCCTTCTAAATCTAATAATTTGTTAGGTATCTTTAAGAAGGAAATCAATTCACAATTGCTTTGCCAGGTGATATGTTGCATTTTATATAGTGATGTAATAATAATGATAACAATAATGAATACATGAAGAGTGGTGTGGTAATATAACAACAACAGCAAACAAACAAAAAATTATTGTACAACCACATCTTACAATGGGTTCGACAAAAGTATATAAAATACATAAACATAAACATAAACATAAGAATTTTACTTCATTACTTATAAACAGTAATGTTTACAATATTTTTTTATGATTCAAAAAATGCATAATTATACCCCAAAGAGTTGAAAGGGTATATACAAACATACAAAGTACAATATAATATTCATGGAGATGATAAATTCAGTGACATTTCGAACTTTTTTCATTTCAGCGACATTATCATTTCAGCGACAAAAAGCATATCAATTCAGCGACATCATATTTTATAAATTCAGCGACATTTACCTGTAAATACATTGCACCTCTTACGCCTTGCTTTTCCTATGTCCCTGCTCACCACAAGTGGGTGGAAGTAGGAGGTTGAGGAGGTTAAATATTTTTGCTGCAACAATTATATTGTTCATAAAATTAATAAAACTCCAAGATCTTTTGAAAATTCCGCACTGTCTCTATGTATACAATAAAGCCTTCTAAATAAATTGCAGTATTGAAGTTTGTGCTTTGTATGCTATGAATTAGACATACTCGAACCTTGAGCTATTGCCCAATCTGAATTGTTCAGGACTGTAATTCCCTCATCTACTGTATTGTTCCTGTAATTCCATAATGATTTCTCCTTGGCAGTCAAAAATAAACAACTCCACGAAACTTTATCTGAACACTTAAAATTGTAACAATCCATCTGTATTTTATAAATTTTTATTTATGTTTTATTCTTTATCATTATTTCTTAGTTCAAATCTTATGAGTATCCTTAAGAAAGAAAAAATATTTGTAAAGTCATTGATGTCGAGAAAAAAATCTCTAACTAGTACTGTCCGGTTTAGTTTTTTCTGACAGTTTTGATGTGTATCTTATAAGATATTTATATCCATTTAAATTATAGTTTTAATTTTAAACTGGATGTTGCTGAATTTACATATGATACGTAGAAAAGACGTCGCTGAAATGATATACGAAATTACTCAAAAAAATGTCGTTGAAACGATAGTCGCTGAAATGATACTGTCGCTGAATTTATACGCACCCAATATTCATCATATATAAATAAAATAAACGAAATTATTTGACTCGATATAGTTAATGTTTTATATAGTTGATGGTGAACAACAAAATACTAAGGTTCCCGTTTACATTTGGTTTCTGTATATGGCCATTTTCGACAATTTATGTCTCTGCAGTGCAGATAAAATCAAAACATTTTTTGGCTTCGTTACAATGTTATCTGAATATATATATATATAGCAAAGCTGGTAAGTTTGTAATTACACCGATGTTACTGTGAATTTTGTTTATGCATATGCGCATTTCGACAATTTATGTCTCTTCAGTGCAGATTAAACCAAAACATTTGGAAGTTCATAAACCAAAATACGTGCAAAAACTGTTAGAAAACAAACAACCAATGAGATCTAAATAGAAAAGCCAAAATCATCTAAGGACAGAGCTATGCAAGAGGGAGATACTCCTTAATTTTAAAGATTTTTTTTAAATCTACATATTGCAAGTTTTCAAATAAAACATACTGCAAGTTTTCAAATAAAATCGGTTTTCTGGCCAGCACCGAAGTGTTACAAAGTTGATTTCATCACATTGTGAAGATCATTAGCGAAAAGATCAAATAACAGGGGCTTAGATTACTTCCTTGTAATACACCAGGTCTTCACCAGGAGAAAATAAGGCTGTTAAACGTTGTGACAATTTAATCTAGGATACTAGTAAGCTATTTTCATACAAAGTACGTATACATTATGATATATTGACTGTTACGTCCATAATAATAAGTTTGTACCATAAGCCATACAGTGTCAGTAAAACTTCTCTGTTCTCATTTTGAAATTTATGTATTAGACAGTGCAGGGTGAATATATTATTAATAGTTGTATATCTTCTATTGCATCATTATATCACAAAATTGTAAAATTCTTTCTGTCAAAATAGAAATAAATAGTTTACCTAGAGGACTTTCGATGCCCCTGTAGTTATAAGGATCCTGAATGAGTAATGGTAGAGTGAAACCGATTGGTCAGAAATTCGCCACTGTCCAACAAGTTTTTGAAAATTTACCTATACGTAACAGACAGCATATATGTACAAAAAAATGCTTTAATCATGAGATAAAGTGTCAACTCTGACGATTTAAAAATTTAAACTGTGATTTCCACTTCTTCATTTGAGGTAATACGATCTATCAAATTCCTCTAAAAAAAGAGACAATTTAAGAATCAAATTTACTATCAAATTGCTTATCAGGTGTATTCTGTCAACCCAATAGATTACAAAAATGGATAGGCCATTGAACATAATCTGTTGCATCATTAATATAATTTTCATTTGCTTTTTGGTGTTTCTATTTTCCAATGTTTTATCAATCATTAGAATATCACAGACAGCTGTTTGGAATTATTATCCTGGAAGTGTTGGGTTTGTTTTAACAAAATTTCTTTATACTGATATTTTAGGTAAAAGCTAAGTCTTTTCAGCTTCTTTTAACGCACAAATAACTTTTTAACATACATTTTTTGTGAATTATCATCAGCGGAGTCGTTTTTCCAGTGATATTTTGAGACCTAAGATAACAGAAAAATTACTTTCAGTATGATATAACCCTAAAACCCTAGTAAAGTATTATCAACTGGTTGGTTGATGCCTCTGTTGGCAAAGGTTATTTATGAACTCTTTGTCCTACAGCATATTTTATGTAT